>JARFOD010121635.1:0-14471 GCA_031763545.1 Mopalia muscosa | reverse complement strand
TTGCCTTTAGCATTGGAGGAAAGTTAACTTTCCAACATTATGAAAACACCACACATAGGGGTGCTATTGCCAATTATTATTAGAGTAAACTACTGTCATATAAGTGAAATACCCTTCAGCATGACATAAAACATAAATCAATCAATCTATATACATTGTCGGGGGAGTTGGTTTTAGGACATTAACTTTTACACAATGGACCATATTTAGTCATGGGGGTTTTCCAAATTCAACAATTACCTATCATTACTCTGGAAGTTTACACTGAATATCATTTTAAATATTACTTTGTTGTTTTTTTCTTAACTGCTGTTTATATGCTCATCTTAGTATTGGTAAGTGTTCTTTATGTGTCATGAAATTAGGGGAATTTTTTTCTGCTCTTTCTCTCTTCTTACTTAGGAATATTTTATAAAGTATTGTTGTTGAAGAATGATTTTAATATTAGATTGTATTGTTTGCTTCAGAATCTAGTGTTTAAGGTGTGGCATAAACCGGACACAGCATCAAGAGAACCAGGTAATTCATAATCTAAACCTTGTCTCTGTAGTTTCTTGTAAGGTTGGAACTTATTGTAAACTTGTTCTCTCTGGACTTTTCAGTTACTCAAAGCCAGTCTGTTATATCCTGTGCTGAATATTTCCACATTCTGTCTTGTTTTTGCTTTCATATTTGTTAAGGACCTCTTCAGTGTCTTTCACAGTTTGCCAAGTTGACATGTACAAATAGAACAAACTAGGAATACCATGCTGCCTGACTGATAACATTAAGAAAGGAGAAAGTTATTGCCAGAAATAGCTTTTTAAAACTTTGACTGCAAGTTAAACCCTCTAATCACTATTCCAAAAGCTAACTTTTAATTTATTTTTTCTTTCAGACAAGTCATCAGATCGTGTATTAGGGTTTGTGTCTGTTGACTTGGTTCCATTAACGACAGGATTACAGCAGCTCTGTGGGTGGTATAATGTCATGGATTTCAATGGGCAATGTCAAGGTCAAATAAAGGTCCGTGTATAGCTCAATTTTTAAATCTAAATGAGTTGATAGTCTCTTGTCTATGATTTCTGTAAATAATGCAAAATTGACCAACAGTATTCCTACGGGGATTTTGCCTTAAATAATAAATTGCTACTTATCAAATATTCAAGAACTGAAAAGCAAGAGGGTTTATTATGGCATGCCAAAATGCTGTAGTTGTTATTTTACAACCGCTAACTTTATTTCATGGTTCACTATTATTTTTGTGATAAATTATGTCAGAAGTGTTAATACAGAATATTTTCGTTACCAGGTCAGTGTGACCCCATTAGAATCACTTGCTCAGTATCGAGGAGGTCTCCCAACATTTCATCAGGTAAATATATACACTGAGATCAGATAATGCTAAGATTAAGGCTCCATAATGTAAAATTGTCAGCGTAGGTGCTGGTGAATATTATATCATGATGACTGATGACTGCTGTAAGTACCTGTTAAGATGATATCTACCCAATCAAAATGTCCAGGTGTTGGTCCAGGGTGAAAGAATTCCCCCAAAGCTCCACCGGAGAGCTTCTTCTAAATAGTGATTAACCTAGGGTGGGTGGTTGTCGGGAGCAGGTCTGTTTGTGGTGTCATCGTATTGTATTTTTAGATTGTCCTGAGACTTTGTTTGTTGTCAGTTGCATCCGTGATGGTTTCCTCCACCCTTACAACAGAAATAACCGTAAACCTTTGGTATGACATTAAACTCCAATCTAACAAACCAAATCAAAATGAGTTTCACAGGGTTAGGGGTTGGGAAGGATCATTCTTTTGCCTTGGTGCTCTCGGAGCTGAGGAGGAAGAGGAAGTGAATCTATTTTTATGTCTGCAATGTGTCTTGTTGTTTTCCTGTCTTACCTTTGTTTGTGGCTTGGGCCCTTGAGGGTGGTTTCCTTAAAATTGGGCCTACACTTCAAACGAACCCATAAGGCTTTGTCCCAACATGGTATAAAACCATCTGTTATGAGTGTTCACAGTAACCTGGCTGACTAGTGAAAGGTGGCAGGCAGGCTGAAAACAAAAGACTCCTAGCTGTGTGACACTGTCTGCCCTTGAAGGATATGCCTATTAATCATGTATCCAAAGCAGACTAACAAGATACTATATATTGGGAAATTTATTTCAGTATGAATTCATTTATACATACTCTCATTAAAAGCCTCCGGAAATTTCTGTGTCATTGGAAAAAAACTGCCATTGTAGAACTAACAGCTGATGGGCACTGATCTACAGAGTTTGACTACAAAAGCATGTTCAATATCAACCCAATCAGTTTGATGATTCCTCACTGACATATAAATATTTGTCCATCTTTCTGTACAGCAAAATTTATTGAACATACTTTTGTTTTTTGTATGAATTTTAAAAATTTCTTTGCCAACAGGAAACAATTCTATTTGTGATGTTTGCAATGCACCCTCGAGGGTGGTTTCCTGCACTTCAGCACTTATCTGTCAGATAATTGAAATAACCTTTCAAACTTATCCTGCCAATCTTGTTATTTTTATGTTAATTCAGACTGACCACCTCCGATCAACACACCAGAGTTCTGTGTTCTACCCTCCAGTACTCAGTCAGCTGTCATTATTGGATCAGATCTCTCGCAGTGGCCACAATATTCCAGGGGAAGTTGACCAAAGTCTCTCACACTTCCAGGAACATTACCGAAGTGTGAAGCACCATCATGAGATGTTACAGAAACAAGGGGAGACAATTCCTGTATCAGAAGACCAAGGGAGACAACCTGGTTCTATCCATTGGCACCCAAACTTCCCCATGTTGAGAGATCAACCAGACTCCACTAAATCCTTCCTCTTCTCTGCCCTTAGGTAAATTTGAAAAACCCACCAGTATCATAATATCAATTTCATAAAAGAAGTTTTTGGTTTATTTATCCAATGTTAGTTCGAATAGCAGATCATTGGTTAAAATGTTATATTACATAACGTAGAGAAAAATATCAGATACCCTGATCAAAACACCTCATATCTGACGTGAGACAAATGATAAAATCTTTATGTCATCGTTTTCTTGTTTTTGTCTACAGGAAGCAGATGACAGAGCTAGATGAGATAAATAAAAAGTTTAAAGCTAGATTGGCCACAACGGAGGAGCCCTATCACCAACTTCAATCCACATATCAGAGAACTAATGGCTTCCCCTTGTCAAGTCGCTCTGAACAAGCACCTTTATCCAGTCGATCTGGACAGAATGTTCTGAATTCAACAATAGGAACCAGTTCCTCTGTAGGTAAAGATAGTGCTAGAGACAGTGGCAATGTTACAGGAACACATCACGAGATAAGCAATGATATGATTGCTTTCCACAGTACAGTTCCCTCTGTTATACCTGAGCATGAAGGGCAGACAACTGTGGAAAGCAGAGAGCAATGTGAACAGGCTGAACAGCCAGTATATGGAACATTGAGCGGTGCCACAAACACCCTGAGCTGTGAGTTAGAAGTATCTGAAGATTTCTTAAAGAACCATGTGCCTCCAGGAATACAGGCTCTGTTAGCAGCAGCTAGAAACCTAACTAATGAATCTGCTCCAGTCTCTTCACAGTTATCAGGACAGCTGAACAATGGTGATTTGGAAAATCCCTGGTGGCAAACTGAACCTTCAGAACAAGATAATCTTATTCAGCAAAACAATAACCATGAACCTGTAAGTGCTGTGGAACAAAAAGCAGAACTGGATCACTCCAGTGACGAAGATGACCCCCAAATAAACTATTTCCAGAGATATGAGGATTTTCTTGGAGATGGATCAGAGCTAAGTGACAATGATAATGATGCTGATGTAGATATTGTGATGCCTCGAGTATTGAATGATGTCTCAGGGAAAGGGTTTGGGACAGAGGATACATTTCTTCAAGCGCCAGACCCGTTTGATGAAGCACCTAAACTTACCACATTACCTGAGCGAGGTCATGAGCTGTCCTCTGTCACTGATACAGATAGTTTGTTAGCTGAACCTCCGTTTAACCCTGTAGAGCAGGAACCAGGAAACATCAACGATATAGACATTCCTTCGAGAAATGGTACAAACAGTGGAGACAAAAGCCAAGTAACAGGTTCTAAATATAAGGGTTCACACCCTTATGAGGTACAGTTCACAGAAGATGAGCATCAAGGCCAAACAGAAGTTCATCAGACAGTGTCCAGCATTGCACAGGATTTTGACAAAGACTCTCTCCAGTCTGATATGGTTGATGACGATAAACAGTACTCTCTATCACAGAGGACAATCATTCCACAGGGTCAAGTGGCTACTGGAGCATCACACTCTGATCAGAGAGTGCCAAATGGTGATGGTTTTTATCTGAACTCTGTAAATAGATTAGACACGATTGAATCCATTGAGATAGAAACATTATTATTTAGTTCTGGACAATCAACAAATGATGAACAATCAAATCAATCCAGCAGAAGGAATAGCTTTTCTGATGAAAATCTCTCTCCATCTCATGAAGGACAACCTCCATTGACAGAATCTGTCAAATCAGAAAGTCCCAAACATTCTAGCAAAACTAATTCTCATTCACCCACACCAAGATCTGAATCTAGAGTTGAGCATGACAATGAACAAGTTGATCATAAAACAGAGACAAATACAAAAGAAAATGAAGAGAGTGATTGTATTGGGGAGAACCATGGCTTTACACAAAAGAGTGCTAAACCAAGGGATGCAACTCCTCAGAAATCTAAGCTCCCAAATTTCTTCCCTTCAGCAGAACAGATGGCCCAATCTATGAAAGCTTTGGAACTTATTACTGGAACAAAGCAGCAGGTGAGTGATGTCTTCATATAAATGGCCAATTTTCCATTCAGATATCTTGTGTGACTAATGATGACTAATTGTAGCAAAAACTTTTTAAGGGATTATATATTGAACAGGGTTTGTACAGTTATGGAAAAGTTTGGGATATTTGTGAGTTGGTTTTCCAGGGCCTTGAAAGTCCTGGCAAATCATAGTTTCCTTCAAGGACTAAGAAACTTTGCTGGCTATCAAAAACGAAATGATAAAAAGAGCAAGCAAAAACAGCAAATGTTTTGATGCCATAGCGACAATAAATAAAAATTCAATATATCCACGAAGCATTGATCAGTGTCCAATTTTGGTTAGCTTGCAAAAAATCACATACCCAATCATATAAAGGCAGCTGTGTTGCAGAGTTGATTAGTTGAATTTTTTTGTGTTATTCCTAAAAAAAAGTTCTAGATAACGAGAGGGAAGGCTCCCCCTTCCAGGCCCTTCCCCCATTCCAACTCAAGCACTGTCACCAACAGCCTCCCTCTGGCACTTGCTCGTTGTGACAAAATTAGAAACCCAATGTATTTGATCATGATATGAACAAGAAATAACCCACAATTAACCAAATCGATTGCTTACTTCCATCACAAGCATTTCAATTGTCTTTTTCCAATTAGTACCAACACCCCTGGAAACTCATTCGACTTGTGGTCTTGTGAAATCCTACGTCTGGTGAGAAATTTAAGAAAAATTTTAAATATAATTCTTTTATAAAACCCACTCCAGTATTGATGTCAAACCATAAAAAGTTTAATATATCTCATAAAAGTTAAACCTAAACTAAAATCATCTTAAGATGGTTATGGAAATTTTTGCTCTTTATACACCGACATATTATGATACGAGGTTGACTGCCTTCCGTCCACTTGGTTTCCAGACATTGCTTATTAAATTCAAATCAAACTTAGTGTGTGTGTTCCATGTTGCAAGACATTACTTGGGATTGATTTAAGTGTGTATTGAACTACAGGGGGCTTCGCTTGGTGGCAAAGTCTCAATTTGGTTTGTATGCATTAACCTGAAAACTTCTTGAGGCATTTTAATCAAACTTTATATGATTGTTCCATGTGACAAGACATTGCTTGTGATTAGCTTTGGTGTATGTCTGATGACAGCTGGCAAAGTCTCAAGTTCGTTTTTGTATGCTAATTGTTAATTTGAAAACTTCTTGTAGATTCTAACTTAGTATGAGTGTTCCATGTGATAAGACTTCGCTTGGGTTTGATTTTGGTGTAAGTTGACCTACAGGTTGGGCCATGTTGTGGCAAAGTCTAAGTCCTATAAGTAAAAATACTCTTGAGTAGTATGTTAAACCAATGATGGCCCACAGCTATAGTTCAGTGATATCTTGACATGCCTTCTTGAATTTTAAATTAAAATTTTGTGTGTCATTTGAACTGGTTAAATTTTTTTCTGGATATAATATTTTTTTTCAATTGAAATACTGAATTAAACTACACCAGGGCCATCTTGTTTTGAACTTCTTTTAATTTATTTGCTGGTCAGTGGCATAAATTGCCCCATATATTGGTGGAAATTAATGTGCAATGGCCTGCAATAGTGTATGAGAGGTGTCTTAGTCTTGTCCACTATCAGAAACTCTCCTAAGAATATGATTGCATGTAGTGTGGAAAACACCACCATTATGTCATTGAAATACCTTTCAGCATCTGTCATCCAACCCACCAACTTAATTTCTGTTTTCAATTGTTTGTATTTTTGTAACCCCTTGAGTTTTTTTGTGATCATTTGAAGTAAATAATCTTGGGTGTTTGGTGACATGATGCTAAATAAATTCTCAGAATCTGGGTGTATCAGCTTTCGAAAAGTCCTAAACTTCAATTACTACCAATAACAAAACAGTACAATGACTTTTTTTCTTCTGTTCACAGCCAGAAGATGAAACGAGGCTGAAAGAAAAGGCATCAGCAGCTCAGGAAGTGGTAAAGAAACTCTCAGAGGGTTCTTCAGCCCGTACATTCCAGTCACATTCTTTGAAAACGAAGCCATTACCAACTGCCGACCAAACAAAGAGAATTGCCAAAATATTTGCCTCCAAATTTACATGAGCTTAAGCATGAGTCGGTGGACAACTCTTTTACTGTGATATATTAAAAGGAGTTCATTGTGGAAGATTGGGTAGCCTTGTATCAATATTGGATGAGTACCTTGGTAGGAATAAACAAATAAGTAATGTGAACCCATCGATTGTGTTAGTGACTTTCAATACTCTGAACTCTTCTATTTATTCTCAATGAGAGAGAAGATATTGTGGATCCTCGGTTCAAACCATATAAGTTATTAGAATTTCTGTTTAACACTGAGCATGTAAGCCTTTACCTGGTTTGTATTCAGAAATTAGCACCTCAGGAAGTCATAGATCGAATAAGGTTTATTTTTATTCATAAGCTCCCTAGAAAAAGGCATTTACTTTATATAGTCTATCAATAACTAAGAAAACAGTCACAAAAATGATTTGCCTGTAGACATTATTTATTTCATACAAAACATGTACAATTGTCAAATTAATGTCATGTTGCTATTTGTGTACATATCAATATATTTATCCAACAAGAGACCATATCAGTTCATTGTGATGGGGTTATATCACAGTAAATACTAAGCTAGGCTTAGGACGAAAATGTGTAAAAAAAAAAAATTCATTCCTATTGTTCACTATGAACAAGTCAATGTAGATAGTTACATTCTCAATAAATTATATCATCTTGCAAAAAACTGTTTCTATTTATCATTTCAAAGGGGAGCAGCCTTCAGTGGTGATCATTGTTAATATCGTTTGACTAAGCCTGGAACAGGCATAAGTTCAACCAATCGCTGAATGTCTGTTTCATTGGGGTTTAATGCAGGGTTAGTTAACAAATAATGTGCCATCCCAGTGGGTGAAGGAAACCCCCACTGGCAACAAACAAAAACATCACAAAGACATATCGCGTCAACTTTAGCTCAGAAAGCACCAGGGCAACAGGAAGCTCCCTCCAATCACCTGCTCGCTGATTTTCACCCCATATTACAATAAGCCCTGAGAGTATGTGTGCGGCCGGTGTATTGATTCTGCACAGTTATAGCTTCATTTTGGACAGTAATTACAATAAATATGGATGAGTGTTTTGGTCAAGTGTTTCACACACACCAGAGTTAATCTTCCAACAACTGAGCAATTTCTAAGGTTTATAGGTCACATTGAATGTACACAGTTGAAAATAATTTAAACCAAATTATGTTCATGTACATCCAATTAAAAAAAGTGCAGAACAGATAAATAAGTGAACGTTGTGGAAAACAACTTATAAACTAGACTTTAAAAGATATATTTCTTGAATATATACATAACATAATATACATACATAACATTTCAGCAGATTCTTGAATTGCCAGAACAGTTCATAATTACACATACAAAAACATATCCATTCTATTTTAGTCCATCTTCAAATGACTTATTTCTGTAGAATCCTTTCACTGTTTTGTGAAAAGAAATAGTCATTAACAGATTCCAAGAAAAGGTCTCCTTTCAAAAATATGAAAAGTATACAACATAAACTTCATTAAAGAAAATAAGCTGAATAAAAACAAACCCCCTAAAAAAAAACACTTTATAATGATAAGTATTGAAATAAAATTTGTAACAAAATAAATCTGAACGAAAAAAACAATTACTAACAATATTACTTTTCTGTTAATTAACTTTAGTTTCTCAATAACACATTCAATGGAATAACTAAAATAAATTTATTTACAAACATTTCAATTGATTTGTATCACAGACATAGATATTAAAACTGGCAATGGCCTAATTTTCAAAATGTGTCCAACATATCCAGAAATCACACCAGGTCAAAATTTGAAAGGACTTGATAACAAGATATCTTAACCGTAATTTTATAATATCACTACCATTTGCACTTTGCTGTAAGTTGACAAGCCAGAAGAGGGACCTTTCCTGCAACAATGCCAGGTTCCTGTAGTGTGGCTTTCAATGTGTACAGTTCAAAAGTCCAGTCTGTTATAGTTCACCTACAGGACAAGCTACTGCGTTGTGCACAAGATTATTATACACCTAACTTTCCATCCCTGTGACTGTCCACACAACATTCAACACTGATCTTTCTGACTTCACTGACCTGTTGCATTCGTGCCATGCGTCACAATGAGTGAATATACAGTGACATCATCTATTTCTGTAAGTGTCACACAAGGTAATTAAATAATCATGAGCAAACTTTAGTGAATCAAAGAAATCTCTCTCATAAATCCCTGATGGTCAGGTATTTTGCTTGGCGAAGTGGGTGTATATCTATTAGGTTATTGGGTTATATGGTTCTGTATGGACTTGTCCTGGTGCTGGGAGGCTGCTTGCAAGATTGGTGTACTATTGCTTGTTGGCCATTTTAATTTATTCATTCCTGGTGATGCATTTATAAAGTGTTGAAACGTCGGGTAAACATGGAGTTCTCTGTGTAAGACATTACACCACTTGTATAAATGGAACTTTTACCTTACTAAATAGATTGTTTGTTTAATTGGTGTTTAACGTCATACTTAAGGGTATTTCACTTATACGACAGCCTCTTTTCTCGCCTCTTACGATTGACCAAGGAAGCCAGCCGAGGGAGTATTCTGCAGGGCCATGGCCCACCCGCTCCTTCACGGGGCCCTTACAAAATAGAAAGGAAACACTACCCACGATATCAACTTTGGTCATAATAATTTAACCACAGTTTCGATGACTATAAAACATACATACTTTGCACTCGTAGTGGCAAAATATATAAGTCATTGGTGACAACTAACTAACTGTATAATGAACATCAACTAATGTGAAACATGTGTATAGTGATGAAACATCACTGTTTTCTTTATAAACATCGCCAACCAATCGGGATCTTGCAGGCTGTTCCTGGTAAGAGCTGTGAGTTGAACTTCTCATATAACTCTTGGTAAGGGTTATTGGTCCTTACTCACTATCCAAGACTAGTACTTTTCTGCACCAGTTTTTCCTGTTCTTGTTTCTGTTTTTCTCTCTCCCGTCTCTGTCGTTTAGAATCAACCACCAGTTGAACACAAACTGAGAGGGGAGCATCTTCTACAAACTCACTCCCTAAAGGAAAAAACAACAAACTTAAGATCGATGACTAGTTTCACTTATATGGTGGAGGTGTATTCAAACAATAAAATATGAAGTATGTTGGTCAGTCAGAAAAAGTATGTTTTTCCAGTGCTAATGAACACAGTAGGATTGCTCAGAATAAGCTTTAGTGTACTAGAAATACAACATGAGTAGCTAGCCTACTGCAAGTTTAAAGTAAATTGGTTAATTTTTAAATTATTATCTTCCCATCTATTGTCATAAAAGGGGGGAAGCGGCGTTTTAAGTTAATATGCGAACTTGGTTTCCAGTTATTGTGTTCTGATCTGATAATAAAAAAATTGCAATTTTGGCCATATCGTTGTACGACATTTTTGATGAAATCCGTTCATCATCTTGAAGAAAGGAAGTAACAGTCTTAGTTCTATGTTAATTAGTTAATTGGTGTCAAGTATAATCTGCTCAACACAGCAGACTTTTATATTTTTGTGCTAAATTTCAGTGAAATGCTATACTCCTAGTTTGAAGTTCACAGAACGTACAGACATGAAAATTATAAAATTGTGCATTAAGGCCATACTGATTTATGGAATTTGATGAAATGGGACCTCATATATATGTTTCCTTTATAATATTATAATATTAGAAAGCTGCATTCCTAGTTTGAAGTTAATCAGTAAATTTATTTATAAGTTGAAGTTTTCACAAACATTTGTGAACAAACGCATTTCGAAGCCCTCAGATTTAATCCCTCATTTACCAGAGATCCACATCCCCAGGACAAAAAGAAAATAGTGTCAGAGTCAAGATGGCGGGAGATAAAGTGTGTTAAGTACATACCTATTAGCTTATTTGCTTCCTCTCCATCAATGATAGGGTTCAGCCAGGTAGATGTTCTATGGTTGACCAGACCAGCAGCAGGAGGAGGGTAGATGTGGAACAAAATCTCCATAACTTCAGTCTTATATAAACCACGAGAGGGCTCTAAGGCACCTTAAATATACAAATAACAATCTATGTCACATGGATTCTTGTACATAATATAATGCTACGAGGTATCAGGAAATTTATTAAAGTATTTTAATAAGTCAAGAAAGTATTTTACATTTAAAGCCACTATACAACATTTGACTATCAACACCATGTTTTGTTGATGTAGAGGCAAAGCTGTTAAATATACTCCAATCATCTTTGCGTTTATTAAGAAAGGACAATTGGAGCACGAACAATTGTTGAATACAGTCTCTTATTTGCATTGGTCTAGTAAATAATTATTGAACTACCAAAGAAAGAACACACCCACCTCTAACAACTACATCCAGAGCATCATCCATTTCAGTTTGTGATGGACAGAGATCACATTCCTTAAAGAACTGAGGGAGGTCAGTCACGTCTAGTTCACCTCCAAACGCTTTCTTTTCAAATATACTCTCATAACCTGAGACAGGGAGTGAAACAATATGAAACTGTGCTTTGATATTAAACTTGACATCTCCATACAAAATATCAATAAACAAATTTAAACTTTTCCTAGCAAAAAAAACCCACAGACCTGTGAATAATCAGTCACTATATTTGAAATAATCAGCTTCAACTATTAAAAGTGCAATTTAACATTATCGTAAAATACCACAAAACTGGGGGATGATGTACCCTATGAATGAAGGAAACCACCATCAACATGAAAACGAATCCATAACAAGTCACAAGATACAAGACAATAAGCTTCAATATTAGGCAACAAAGGAGAAAATTTGTGCAAATCTACAGAGCAAGACAGCACGACACATCAGCTTAGTGTTATCCCTGAAGGCAGAGAAAAACACATCTTTGCTAGCCAAGAGTTTTATTCTGAGCTACTCTGGATTACAACCCTTGGCAGAATAATCGCATATAAATAGAATTACAGCTACACCCCCTGGCAGATATAATGACTAAGTTCGACTTCAAGACCTGATAACATATGTTGAACATTATTTTTTCCAGTTTTGACAATTTTTTAACTTTGTTAAGCGCTAAAGGCGTTATATGGAGAGTTGGTGTCTGTAGGGGTGGGTAGATATGCAATACTCTCATCGAGATGATTGAATAAACTAAACATATCCTCTTTTTCGGGAACACTTCCCACTTTCATCATTGACTATCGCTGTCATTTTTACCAGCCCTCTCGTAACACAACATCTGATTGGTGTAAGTTCTCACGCATCCAATCAATCACTTGGAAGCCGAGTCCAATTTATAGGCGATTTAACCGCATGGGTTATAATGCAGAGTAGATTGAAATAAAACTCTTGGCTAGAGAAGATGAGAAAACCAAGGCTTAGAGAGTTTCTTCCGGACCTCTCACACTATCATAGTGCACATGCATAGGCAAAGAAATACAATGGACATGACTACTGATTTAAAAGGTTTGTTTGTTTGTTTGATTGGGGTTTAACGTCATACTCAAGGGTAAAAGGAGAGGGACACTAAAGCTGATGGACAAAATACATATGGGAAATATCACCCATGACAAAGTCATTTGTTGCAGTCAATAAGTTACAGCAAACTTTTCTTAGGGGAGAAAATTGCCTTCTTTGTACTCACGTCGCCTTGTATCCATGAACTCATTCATCTGTTTGAAAGTAAATGGCATCTTTGGTCTGATCACACCATGTCTTTCCTGAACTTTCCACAATGTGTGTTTGTATTCCTGAACGCAACGGGTCCAGCTTGAACCCTGGTACAAAGCCTGAAAAACACCCACAAATTTTGTCAACGTTTCATTCTTTCTTCATAGAATATAGCAAACATTATCCACTGACGAATATTATATTCTAGGAGAGTATTCCTTTCTCTGGATTCATGCAACTATAGCAGGGGTGATTTTACAATGCCACCTTTCTCCTTACACCTGTGTTATTCTAGAAGACTACCTTTCTCTGTAGACCTAAGACATTACCACATTTCTCCTTACACCTATATTATTCTAGAAGACTACCTTTCTCTGCAGACCTTTGACATATTTATACTACCTTTCCTTATATACCTATATTATTCTACAAGGTTTCCTTACTGTATTATTCTACAAGAATACCTTATTCCTGCACATTTGTATTATTCTAATAAAAACTGTTTCCAAAACAACTGTTAATCTAGAATACTACCTTTCTATCCACACGATATTCTACAGGACTAACTGTCTCTGCAGACCTTTGATATCCTAGAAGACTACCCACTCCCTAAAACTCATACAACCATACAGCCCTTTTACCATTATAATCCCATAACTTCGGTAGAAATATGTTATAAATAATGAATGGACTTTATGAATTATTCGAAGAGAAATTTGTGATTTAGCAGGTTGTAATTATGAGAAATTTGAGTAAGATTACCTTTCTCTGCAAACCAGTCAGTTTCTTCCTGATCAGATAACCTCTCATATTACGTTGTATCACAGTAGCTGCCTGGTGGAGAAACGCCATGGTAGGACCAGTATTCTTCTGGTGGTATATTCTAAACACATGATAGAATAAAACTTACACAAATGGCATTTGAGGAAATAGACATCTATATTCTTTAAGCGGCGTTTAGGTTGTTTGTTAGTTTGATTGGTGTTTAACGTCGCACTCAAGGGTATTTCACTTATATGACTACGGATTGTCCACTTCAAACTGTACACAGCCTTATTACGGTCGAAAACTGTGAGGAAACCTCGTAAAAACCACCCCTGTGATTGCTGGAGCCACAACATGTCACTTGCTGATATACCTGATGGTCAAAAGGCGGACTCGAACCCTTGAAGGTAAATCAAAGCATGTTCAGTTCAGGAAGCGCACTCGCTACCACTGAGCCACCGCCGCGGGCCTAAGCGGCATTTAGAAGTGGAAAGTACATATAAAATGGAAAGGCTAAGTAGCTATAACAACTTATGACTTTATACTACCATTTATCTTATTCCATAGATTGTTTTAAAGTCATAATTGGTATTTAGAAGTTAGAAATAGATATAATACAGAAAGACTTGGTAGGGATAACAGCTTCTTATTTTATTAGATACTACATTTCTGTCTCATGCCACACCTCAGGAATGAGACAGAATCATATCCAATAAACTAATTCCATTTAAATAATTAACTAGTCAAGTATCTACATGTATCTAACCTAAAAGCTAAACTCCACAAATAAACCTGAATGGCCAAACTTTAGAATCCATCAATGGCTAGTCTCAGAATTAAAGTTAAGTTTTGATTGGACAATTATAAGCTTACTGATATATCTCCACATGTGGTCCAATCACAGAGAGTTTAGCTGAGCTGTCTAACTGGTGTTTAAGCATTCTGAAAACAAACAGCAGTGAAGGTGTTTAATTATGATAGAAAATTAATATTCCTCAAGTGTGAAGTAAAGGAGGCCTGGTAACATTCAAAACACACATCTTCTGTCCTTAGCACAGTGGTCCATAGAAATAGGTTTGTTTGTTTGTTTGATTGGTGTTTAATGTCGTACTCAAGGGTATTTCACTTATATGACGATGGACACAAATA
>JARFOD010121624.1:0-14471 GCA_031763545.1 Mopalia muscosa | reverse complement strand
TATTTGTGTCCGTCGTCATATAAGTGAAATACCCTTGAGTACGACGTTAAACACCAATCAAACAAACAAACAAATTATACTAAAAGTAATCTAGTGCTCCGACAGGCGCCTCTTATGCACCCACTATTTTTTTTTATTTTATTTTTTTTTGTCGAAAAGAGGATCATGGAAATTAAAAACATTGCACCGTCCACAGCTTCGCATGCACTAGTTTGGAATCACTGAGTGAATGTCGTGCATGGTCAGTCTTTGTTTACTGGTGAAGGTGGGCGGACAGAATGGCATGCTTTGATGATCGTTTAAGAATGAAGAAAGACTTGCTTGTGAAGTCAATTATTGTTGACATTGTCTGAAATCCAAGACTTTTGTTTTACTTCCTGCATAATGCCAGATTAATCTAGGCAGTTTAACTTATTGTATGCCAAATATGCAAAACTGCATTATTTTGTTTGATTGAGGCTTAAGGTTATTTGGGTTTATTTGTTTCATTTTTGCACCTTAAGCTATTAGTCTTCCGGGATACGTGTTTCACGGCGGTGTCAGTTAACGTATCCTTTAACATTGAATCTAGTTAAGCTGACCTAACTTTGAAAAAGGCGTCGCAATGTATGTTGGTATATATTGGTATATGAAAGAAGGAAGAATGATGGAACCGGGGACAACCTCCCCTCGTACAGATGTTTGGGGGGTATAGCCCAATACTGGAGCCTACTTAGTTTGGGAACCGCGTGAATGAGAGTATCGCATGTAGGCCTATATGCTTAACCAATGATACCGGAATATTCGATGCCACGTGACATACTTATCCGATGTTGCCACGCCGAAACACGGAGTGGCTGAGAACGAGTTTTCAGGATCAGGGCGAATGAGCCCCCATACAAATACCTTAAACAAGCAAAGACAAGACAACCCCATGACACACTACACAGTACAATAAGAGACAGTGCGCAGGCGACATAGTATCTAAAATTGTATTCCCCACTCCAAGCAAGGTGGTTGTTTTTGCTACATAGGTTTTGAATTATTATTGTAGTAGCATTTGCTTATATTCTGTTGCTTACATATATATAATTTGTAAAATTATATATATATATAGGCAATCCCGTTTTATGAACATTTATACCTATTTGTTACCTTTGAGTCTGAAATAAAATTATCATCATCATCATCATAGCACGAATTATTATAATGGTCATCCCGGCGATTATGGATATTATGTTCTAACTGCAATTGTCCAATGTTTTACGTTATTGGGCACCGATGTATTTGGTGCCCTTCTTTCTAAGCAATCAACTATGTAGAATTACTCTATGAGGGTGTTTGGACGCCGAGACTAAGCAATAATAGTTGGTCTACACAAAACGTGATGGTAAACCGTCAGCTGTATAGTTTACATCAAATCACTTCCCGGGTTCACACAAAATAGGATAACAACAAAACGGGTTTTGTTCATTAATTCATATAGGAATACAAGATTGTAAATAACAAGATGTGAAATGTGAGAGAAATTTAAACAAAATCTAGATCGAATGACATCATCGACTAATTGAGAACATTGCAAAGTAAATCAACCATCTCCTCTCGTGAGACTGATCAAATTACGTCCGACATTACTGGTTTACTTTGTGACTTGTCTAGTTTAGATCCCAACATACATGAGATTATTCCTGTAGTGGTAGGGTCATGAAATAGGAAGATTGAAGAAGATGATTTACTTTTTAACATGTAGTTAAAATATTCTTATAGCTGTTTCTAGTCTCAATCTTCACACAGACTTTGATTGGTTACCGATAAAGTTGTTTTTCAGACAGCCAATTAAACGGCCACGGACCTAGATACGACATAAACAAATGCAGTCTGGTACGCCCCAAATGACATTAACTAATTTATCCTGTTTATATTAACCCTGTTCTGCCAATCATCTAGACAACCAGCGACTTAAGTCAGCGGATCACTGATGAGTGAGTGTAACTTTTAGGATAATATATTATGTATGGTCGTATCTTATGAAATACAAAGGATATAGGGTAATCATGTATAAACAAAAATCGTATCATATATATATGATGTCAGAGGATCTAGTGTAAACACAATCAACACTGTGTGGTCATATTTTATTTAATATTCAAATAATTTTCCAAAACCTTGAAGATATAACTATGACATTAACCATCAAACACACATTTTCCTACAGCTAAGAAATACTTCAATATTCACTTGAAAAAATACAATTTACCATTGTCGTTCAAACATTTGAAAATGTAGCACTATTCTAGATAAGAATGCATATCGCGAACAGAGAACTGATTTTGCCTGATCACAAAGCTTCCCTTTGCTAAATATTTATTTGCTTTGATTTGTGTTTCACGCCATAAGCTAATTTAGAACACCGCAACGACGCCGCAGAACAACAAAACGCCGCAACGACGCCGCAGAACAACAAAACGCCGCAACGACGCCGCAGAACGCCGCAGCAGTACGGCACATGAGCATGGATCCTGCACCATGATGCCACGACTCACTGCTGCGGGGATGCGCCGCCGTCGCTGACCGGTGCGGTGCGGTCACATGGGTCCATCTCACACTTCGCAGATTAGTCTGATGTTTAGCGAAGGGAGATCACTACTACTGTCATGGCTGTCACCTCACAACACCCCACGTCAAATCTCGTCCCATGTCGGGAACTCTCTCGAGAGCACCGCGCGCAAAGCATCACAGGAAGACACCCACACCACCCCATGGCAGCACACATGCTGTGACGGTGTGCCCACCCTATACCAACCTAGGATCAGCCCTCCCTTTTAAGCCATACGCTTTTACCCATTCTATCCCCACTATATCTTCGTGATGTAATAGCAAATGCTAGCTCAAATACCCGGCTGTACATCACAGCACAGCGCCATCTATAATTTTTACTCAAACCCTTCCCATTACATGATTAGTACCAACCCTTCCTGCTATTATGATGTAATATCAAATACTAGTTCAAATGCCCGGATATCCACGTGTTCCGCGTGTTCACAGCGCCATCTTTAGTTTCGTTTTCTTAGGGAGATGACTCAATCGATGCTGTTGTTGTGACGTTCACTTTATGACACCAGGAGACACATGGCGCATTTTTTTAACGTCCAAGTCATTGCATAACATGGCTGACATCTAGCTCAGTCACTTACACCATCCATACCCCGCCATCTTCATGCCTAGAATTAATTAAACCCTTTTCTTTTTTAAGCCGACTCAAATAACCCATCTTCCATGGTAGTATATAAGACTCAAGGGAGTTAACGTCCAGAACCACGGCCATCACACCCGGGCAGAAGACACAATTGTCACGCCATATTGCTCAACCGCTGACGGCACGTTGAGGGTGCTGCTCTCCCGGCACCTTAATATTAAATAACGCACAGCTCTTACTTAACATGTACTAAGGAGCGGTGGCTAGCACCTTAGTACATAATAAATGTTGAATCCTTCTTTGTAAGTAATACAATATTACTTCATAAATAGCAGTGCCGTATCAAAACTATACCACACTACTATTTATGTAATAAACAATTAGTACTTGATAACGTTGAACCATTCATTATTATGTAATAGCAAATGCGACCTGTGTTGCTCACTCTATACTACTGCATGGCCAACCAATTGGTAGAGGATTTTGTGACATGTATACATCGGCCAGACCAGAATGCCGCTGAGCTATATAGAATCATTTGAAACCAAAAGTTATAACCAGAAGACATGTTCCGACAATTAAGTATAGGAATGAACTCATTCTTTTACTTAACATTCGCCAGTAGTGGATTTTAAAATAAAGAGGTAAGTTGTATCAAATATGAAACGTGGGGCACTAGAGTGTTCCAAGAAGGCGTCCCTGTCCACTGGATGTAGGAGACATACAAAAATCGTCAAGTTGTAAAGCCATTGCAATATTGTTCCAGTTTTTCACGTGATTATTAACAGTAGTTTCATTATCATCTAAAAAAATGTTTTTAAATGGCGATTTTAATTCAGCAATTTTAGTGACGTCGTCATCAGTGATTTTATTCACACCTTTGTTAATGGCTATCAGTCCTAATAGGGCTAGAAGTCTCTAAAAATGTGTATTCTAATACAAAGGGTCATGCTAATGATCTGTTGAGACTTTTGCTAATTGGCTCATAGTAGTAGACATCATGTATCTAGAATACTTAATTTTTGTTTCAAACTGTTTGCATTATCTAGATTATGAAAAGAAGATTTCAGAAAGGTAAAATAATTTTAAAAAAGTCTCTAAACGCTATTCTGTCCGTTCTATTAAATAAAGGTCCCAATGCTAAGAATAAAAAAAAAAATAAAAAAAATAAAAAAGCTATGAACACAGCTAGCTACCAAGAGTTCCATATATGAGAGTATGGTTGATAGAAATTCTATAGAAACGATAATTGAAATTGTAGGAGAGTCCTTCTATAACAGTCCTAAAAAAAACATTATTGAAGTTTTATAACAGAGTTTGTTCTAAAGAAGTTCTATATTGGATTCCTATAGAAAACAATCATTGCTGATCAATAGGACATAGTGTTTTGTAGAAATCTTATAGGATTCCTATAGAGTTCTATAATAATCATACAGAACATTATTTGCACGGATTGAAAATTATTCTTGTGTCCGTCATAGTTATCTCCCCTTCGCTCACGTGCAAGGGTTTTACAGTAAACAAAACGTGTTTAACCCCTTTTACTGAAGGTGTTCCCTTAATAAAGGTTATATCAGTCGAGTCTTATTGAGGGTTAACATGTAGCCTAAACCCAAGTCTAGTTCGTCAATGTTTACCCCATATAAATTTTCCCCACACACTGGTATATTCTGTTAAACACAGCAAGTACTGGAAGTTCAAGAAACGAACATTATTAATTTGTCAGTTATCGACAGAGGATATTCCTCGCCACTGTTTAATATCTAATGTCTTACGCTGAGAAATGACGATATTCCATTCTCGGGCATGCCATTTTTATACAATACTGGACGTCAAAAAGGTCTCAGGACTTTGCAGCGCCATTGAACTGATCGATGTGACGGAACACCGCATTGCCTTGTGGCAGCGTTGGTCACTAGGGGAGGTAACTCTAAACGCAAACAAAGATCGTAGGCCAATCGACGCGGAACACTTTTTTCTAATTTTAATGTGAATAAAATCACACACACGGGCTTTGCGGATAATAAATTCGTTATAGACTTCTTCGCATGCAGAACGGTTATAAAAGTCCGTACACCCCTCGAAAAATGTCGATAACTAATAACATAATGACTACTACTAATGAGACGGAATGTGTGGCCACAGTGATTAAGTAATTTTATTAAGGTAAATAACAACATATAATATATTTAAGATTAACAGAAATATGACAAACGACAGTTGTTAAAATTACACAGGCAACATAACTATTTTATAAGTATGGTAACGATAACTTACAAAGTTGCATATGTAAGTTAAAATTGAAAGGCTGACGCACTAATTTACCGGGTTTTTTGTTTTCTTCTTAAATTTGATTGTCAGACCCAGCCACATTCCGCCCCTCGTTATAATAATGCCGCCTCCGGGCCCACGGCTTGTAATCTTCTTCAACAGTAATATCTTTGATGACCTGTGATTGGTTAAAGTAATGGCGTCTTCTCGCCCATGGTTTACTGCCGTCCGCTTGATGAACAGCTGAAGGGTTGCTTACTGGAACTCTCCTTTCCTCGCTGAAAGTGTTGGTATATTTCTCCTCACTTTGTGTCTCGTTGAAATAGTGCCTCCTTCTGGCCCACGGTCTAAATCCCTGGTCCAAATGGTTATTGCAATAAGGCTTGTAATATGGGAGACTTTCATCGTCGCCAATGGTATCAGACAACCCGAAGTCATATGACTTCTCGTTATAATAATGCTTGCGCCTTACCCATGGCCTGTAGTCATGCTTGACATCGTTCACTTCACGTTCATCCTGGTGCATGCGTTCTATTTCCTCCTCTCTTTCGATCTTCTCTTCTGTGTATTTTACTTTCGTCAATCGATTCATGGCCACTTTACGCTGTATTTCCGTCATATTGCTAATGGCATCGAAACATTCCGTTTCAATAAGTCGTTTAATTGCCTCTGCTACTTTTGGTTCTGTTTGACCCATGTCCACCATGCGTTGGATTTCAACAAGTATTGGCACAGAGATCTCTGGCGAGTTGTTTGGAACAGCCCCCATGTCTTCTTTCTTCGATAGTTTGTCCCTGTTCTGTAGGCAACAGGTCTTAAGCCCTAAATAAACTCGCCAGTACCACTGAAAAGATTAACAGTAAATAAATATGGTAACCTGAATAAGCTGTCGTTTCGTATTTGGAAGTTAAGGCTATTTTCCCCAGACATATTTGTAATTGTACAGTTTTATTTATTACTTAAGTTAAGAGTGATGTGCACCATAAGTAGAGGTGTCTGATATGTACCAAACTTGATGGCGGAAGCTCGGAAATATCTAGCGGTACTCAGTATACTGACATAAATCTCCTCTCGTGTAGGTGCATACTTGGAAGTTATTATGAACTTTGAGATATTAGATAGATAGCTTGAAGTAAAACGCGTTCGATAGGATGCAATTCCGATTACATAATTCATACATTACTTACTAGTCTTTCCCTTTCACGAGCAATGTATTTGGCCTTCAGAAACTTCGCCTTTGGAGATTGATCCATAATGTGTAGATCGTTTGTGTTCGCTTGAACAAGTAAAGCTTAACTCTGGTTGTAGAACAATAGATGACGTCATGTGATTATGACGTTGACAAAGATGCAATGGTTGGCACAATATGTTTGTTACGTTGCATTATGACGAGTCAGTATTCCAATGCAATGTCTGACGTTACGTTACGTCAGAATAACGTCGCATAGCGTTCGTTGATGATGTAGGCCAGTAGCTAAAAAGGGAGATAAATCTGTCCGGCATATTACTGGAAGTGTCACCTGTGTTAGTAGCTAACCATTCAATTTCATTGAATTCGAGAAAGATACGGCAGGGTAGAAAGGCCATGTTGTGAAAAAATTTCTGTCAGATTATCTCCTAATTAGAAGATAACATCTCCTAATTCGGAGATAGTAAGCCCTAATAAGGAGATACCATCTCCTAATAAGGAGATAACTTATCTCCTAATTAGGACTTATTATCTCATAATTATGACTTAGTATTTCCTAATTGGGACTTATTATCTCCAAATTAGGACTTATTATCTCCTAATTATGATATCGTATCTCCTAATTAGGACTTATAATCTCCTAATTAGAGCTTATTATCTCCTAATCAGGAGATGTTATCTCCTAATTAGGAGATAATCTGACAGAAGTTTTTCTCAACGTAGCCCCCCTATACACTGCCGTAGAAAGAAGAAGAACAAAAAAGAAAAAAAACACAGAAGAAAAAAAATTTCGCCGTTCACTTGTTGAATCATTTGAGTTCGTGGTAGGCCTATAAGAAGAGTAACTATGTAAAACGTTAGTTCTACATGTAATGAGTAATGCGTTTTATGTCGTGTGCTTGGTATTCCAGACGTTTAACTGAAAACCAGATATAACCTTGCTAGGAACCATTGACAACCACCGCAGTCGATGGCTTAGGGTATATGACTCATATGGAGGTGTACCAGTCCAAATTGTGACAGAAAGAACTATTTAATCTACTGACAACAAACAAAGAAAAAAAAAAACTGGAAAACAACAATACTTCAGACAGCAGGTCGTTTTCGTGTTGCCCCTTATCACAGAAAGTAGTCTACCTGGGCAACAGATAGCCCCTTCAAACCGCCTGCTAAATCTACTAGATATAGTCCCTCTACAAAGTTATATGACATGAATGAATAATAGAAGAAATGCCTTCTTTTTTTTTTTTTTACAAAATATGATAGCAAAATAAGTTTGAAAAGCTAATAACTTCAAATATATTTGTCGCGCCGCCATGAGTGATGGAAGGGCTCCATTCGAAAAAAGGCGCAAAAATGTATCGCTGCTTTGTTGTGGTTAACTGTTTCAATGGCTTATGTGCACTGAGGAATATGTTAAAGCTGGGATTACACTATACAGGGGTATGTAACAGCAGGTTTTAACCTTGAATTGCCGATGAAATCACGAACTATCACGCGGAGCGGGGGAACTGGCGAGATGCTATATCGGTTTGCAAGCGAAGAAGGCTGTGTCGTTTAAGGAAACTGACTTGATTTCACTCTTTAATATTTTTTCCATTTTACAGCTGCTTTCAGAAATAAAAAGACTTAAATACATATAAACTACTATCTTTAATTCCATAGAAAGTATAATTATAACTCGGATAAAGGGCATTTGGGTTAAAACATAATCTAATGTTCAACTAGAACAACTTTGTATTCCTGGTGAAAAAATGGCGGCCAATTGAATGAAAAGAAGGCAATCGGGACTCTTTTGGTGTCTCAAACCGCTAAAGCAGTTTTTCATTCACCACGGACACCTTGTCAACCATATCAATCCGTGAAATAGATGTCAATGCTCGTCGAGTTTCATTCGCAATTTAGATCAATTAATATTTCGATTATTTTTTAAGACTGCACAAACTGCGAATATCAAGCAAATAGTAAATTTCAATATTTTGGGTTTATTTTTTGTTGGAGGCGTGAATAAATTATACTTGATTTTCCGCCTAACTGACATTGATTATCAATAGAGGAGAAGTTATACTCGTATAAATATATTCACATTCCGTACATGTGAAATATGTATATGTTTTTGCCGACCTTTAAAACAACCCAAAAAATTATGAAGGAGGGAGACCCTCATGAGCTATCTATATCAATAGTAATGCACATGCGCATTGGCAACTGTCAAGCTCACCAGTTTTCCGAAGGCTTTACGAAAACCTGCATATACACATGATTTTTGAGGCACGCATTTGACTATTTAGGTTGCAAAAAATTATCTAGCGCCAGTATGCCTAATTGCCTGTAGCTATTAGTGTGGAGTTAAATGTTATCTGTTATGTCAATCAGAGTTACCCCTCTTGTGGTTAACTCTTCTCTTCCTTGCGGCCTTGTTGAATGCAAACCTGTTGTAAAAAAAGTGAGCACAATAAAGTTGCTCTTCTCGAGAATCGAGCGTTTGTTGGCAGTTACATGATACCGTAATAATTAGGAGCTACTTAGGTCCTCACTGGCGTGATGGCGAAGATTCCAGAATACACACGGTCGTCAAGAAAACGTACGATTAGTCCTCCCTAACAAGACACTTGTATCTCACATCTCGGCGAATGACTGCTCGGACATAAATACAGCCTAGGAACAAGCGCAGAAACTTGTTTCTGTGAGTATATACCCCTAAATAAATATGACTAGCACCCACGGGGCTCCAAAACAGTGGTGTCTCGGTAACAGTGAGACAGTAAATTCCTTTAAAAACTGGAAACAAAACCTACATTACACTCTTTTGCTCCACCCAAATTTTGACCCATTCCTCGTGGCGGGCTCACAATGGGAAAAGAAATCCCGCAATTCACCTTCGAGTGGCTATAGGGATGACGGAGTAGATGTAACGCAGGCCAATCTACGCACAGCTCAACAAAAAGTAAATATGCTGGAGCTAATGTTAGGCCAAATCGCCAATTATTGCCGTATTATTTCACGGAATACAATCGTATAAAACTCTACTGCAATGGAGAATATTTGGCAAACCATTCGTCTCCACTGGCGTCTCCATGGTTTTCAGTCATCTGGTGCTCATTTTCTAGACTTTGCTAGCATACACCTCCAGTCGGAAGAGCGCCCAGAAGACATTTACCAAAGACTTACTGGTATGGCCTTTATTGAAGATAATTTGCTTGACCGTGACGGTGGTATTACTCAACATGGCGATTTTTTAGGCGAAGATGAGGAATTAACTCCAACGCTAGAAAATTGTATAATACTTACTTGGCTCCATTTGATTCACCCCAACTTGCCCCAACTTGTCAAACAACGTTACGGCACAGAGTTACGGTCACAAATACTGGCTTCTATTAAACCGGAAATCTCACAAGCGTTATCGTCATTGCTGGATGAGATTCGAGCGAGCCATGACACCAAAGTGCTGAGGATGGCAGCGCCGTTCCCAAAACCCACACCTTCCCCCCCATATCGGGGCAAATCAAAACCGAGAAAGTCATGTCCCCTGTGTATTCAGAGCCGACGACCTGACCACCATTTTCTAAGCGAATGCTCTTATCTACCTGAACAAGATCGTAAATACTTAGCCAAATCTCGCGCCATTGTTAACGTCATCGATTCTGACGACTCGTGCGATGATGGCGAAACTTTAAAGCGTTTTGTGAATCAACAACACTGTAGTGCTGATAAAACTAACACTCATGTAGTCGAGCCATCATCTACGTACAGAATACAGATTCGTCAGTCACCGAACATAGACGTATTTTACGGACATCACCATTGATAGCGGTGCTACCAGAAATATGGTGCGCCTATCCACCGCCAAACGTCTTGGTCTTAACATTCAAAGTACGTCCCAGTCAGCTCATCAAGCAGATGGTTCCTCTCCATTGCATGTAGTATCCCATGACAACATAAATTTTGTCTTCATTGGTTTGGTTGTCGAAAACTTAGACGTCGATATGCTCGGTTGAACCCCATCGATGTCGCTTTCCGCCCTGCAAAACGACAGATTCTTATAAGTGACGGAACGTCCTACACATACGGTTCTCCGCGTGGTTCACCATCACCCTCCCACACTATTCGTCGAGCACACTTTGTTCGATGTCCGGATCATGCCATTACAGTTTTGCCAGGCGAATTCAATGAACTAGATGTACCCGATTCCCTTTCACACGATGACACCTACGCTCTTGAGCCCCGTCTTGATAGCCCTGTGAACAGCAAAACCGCGATCTCTGGCCATGCCCAGATTTTTTAACCAGGGTATCCGGCAGAATTCGTGTCCCAAATCTTTCTGATGAACCAAAGACTGTCAAACGACAAGAGCGTGTATGCCAAATACGGCCAGTATACACCTGCCGCTGATCTAGAATTCCAAAATACCTCGCCACCAGTAAATCAGACAGACAAAAATGTTTTGTATTCCCAAAATGTACATTTTGACCCTGACGCAGTTCTTTCCACCAAAATGCGGGACAAATTTCGCACCGTACATTTGATAATGAATTTAAACTTGAGTTTACTGGATATAACGGCGCCTCTGGTCCTTTCCAGTCGGTAGTTAACATGGGCCCTGTTCAGCCACCACAACGGAAAGGCAGACTCGAGTTACAGGTCCGCTTTGACCAATTGCAACGTGCTGGTGTATTCGTACATCCAGAAGATGCTGGTTTCAACGTTGAATACCTGAAGCCCCCTTTCCTAGTCAAAAAGCCTAACGGAGGATTTCGTTTGGTAACAGCTTTTGTCGACGTTGGCCGTTACAGTTAGCCCCAACCTTGAAAGATAGAAGCACATAATCACTACAGACCTTTCCAATGCATTCTATCAGATTCCACTCTCACGAGAGTTGATAAAGTACTGCGGTGTTGCCATCCCATTTCGTGGAGTATTTATGTACGCTAGATCGGCCATGGGAATGTCAGGTTCTGAAATTGCCATTGAAGAGTTAATGTGTCGTGCCCTCGGCGACTTACTCGGAGAAGGTGTCGTTCCTACACTCGCAGGTCATCTATTTTGCCGAGGCCAGACAGTCTCCGAATTATACTCTAACTAGGATCGCCTTTAACAAGCTCTACAAAAGAATTGATGGTATCTATCTGCTTACAAAACATTCATTAGCTCATCATCTGTATCGATTTTAGACTGGATATGGAAAGAAGGAACACTTACAGCCAGCCCTCGCCGTATTTCCACCCTAGCGTCCTGTCCTTTGCGGTTCGTGGGCCCCGTCCTTTTATAGGGGCTTATAAAGTTCTTGCTAGAGTTCTTCCAAACTGCTCTCAACTCATTTCTCCACTAGATGTTCTTTGTGCTGGTAAAGTGTCTAATCCATCTCTATCGGGGGCTGATGAACTCACTCAGACCTTCCATACGGCTTAACAGGCGTTATCAACAAACCGCATCATAGTCCTACCCCACCCTGATGACCAGCTGGGGATTATAACGGATGGATCAGTCAAATAACATGGCATTATAGCCACGCTTTACGTTACACGACAGGGAAAGCAGCTTCCCTTCGACTTTTTTAGCGCCAAACTCAAGGGGCGACAAATTACTTGGCTTCAGAGCGAAGTTGAGGCACGATCTATAACGGTTTCTACGAAGCATTTTCACCCATACATCACCCATTCTCGACACAAAGAATGTATTCTTACAGACAGTAAGCCATGTGTGCAATCGTTTGATAAACTGTCTTGCGGGATCAGCCAGCGTCCCGTCACACTTCGCTAACCGATACGCTACTGAGTGCACCTCGCCAAACTGTCAGGTGTGTAATTTCTTCCAATACTCATAGAAATGTGTCGTTCACCTGACCTCTCCTAGCGATATTTTAAAGGGTGATGCTAAGTCGCCATTTACGACCTGTTCAGCCTGGCTTAATCTTCAGTCTGACTGTCCAGACGTACGGCCTCATGCCCATCTCAAACAAGGAACTCTGTTACGATTG
Organism: Mopalia muscosa; assembly: GCA_031763545.1. Lineage (NCBI taxonomy): Eukaryota > Metazoa > Mollusca > Polyplacophora > Chitonida > Mopaliidae > Mopalia > Mopalia muscosa. Next base: position 1,859 of record JARFOD010121624.1, on the reverse strand, counting down.
CTAAAGATGGTTTGCTGGCTGTACGCCGAGAAAACCCATTCACTTTTTTACCCGAATGTATCGTGGTCCCTCGACAAGTCTTAGATAGCTTAGTAACCTCTCTGCATTTTCAACTTTATTACCCCTCATCTCATCAAATGAAACTGGCCATGAAGTGCAGTTTTTTCGATCTAGATATGGATAAATTTGTCGTTCCTGTCACGTCTAGCTGTCATTACTGTGCACCCCTGAAGAAGGTCTGTCACGAGTTATTTATTCAAACAACCGAAGAACCCCCAGCCAGCATTGGAATTTCGTGCGCAGCAGACATTTTGAAGAGACAAAGACAGCTCATTCTTGTTTTTCGGTAATGTGTCACGTCATTCACGAGTACTACTATCGTTGAAGATGAAAAATACAAAACCGTATGACATACTCTTTTGCGCCTATGTATTGAATTACGTCCCCTTGATGGACCACCTGGTGTTATTCGTCATTCATCAGTTTATAATGGACCAGCACAAATACAGTAATGCCAGTAATATTCATAACCAGCACTCCAAAGCCCCTCGTGGTATAACTCGTGAAACCCCTACAATACCCATTGGAGATCTCGTATATTTAAACTCCTCTCGCTACAAATAACAATCCAGAGACCGATACCTTGTGTCACAGGTTGATGGAAACTGGTTTTCCGGTTTTCAACTCCGTTCTCTGTCATATCGTGTAAAAAAATCAGAATGCTATAAGTTCCATCTTGGTCTCCACTAAAATACCCTCGTGCCTCGTTCCGTGGACAACATAACTGATGACGATGACGGTCCCCGTATAACCCCTAACGACCTCAGTCCTGTCAAACCAGAGATCCCCTCAGTCTTATCAACACCAGGTGATGACAACGCCCTACACGGTACCCTACTTGATAACAGCGAAAGTGTTCTTGACATACCGTCTTCATCTAGAACTATTGAAGAATCGTCATATGACATGCGGCGTTCAGCTCGAAGACGTGTCCCTCCTAAGCACTTATCGGATTATGTCTTGGGGTGAAATTATCCCAGTATTGGTGTTACACACGGGGCAGAATAATCCCCCAGGGGCCTGAGGACAGTATATCTGATGAGGGCACCCAGACAGTCTCATGAGTAGAATCATCACGCGACCATTTGTTTTTCCCGATTGTGAAATAGGGCAGAATAATCCCTATAGTAACCTGAGGATAGTCTGTCCGATGATGGCTCGGTACTATAAAGACTGCTGACTTACAATACTTAATGACTTTTATGCATATGACTTTATAACAGATTTCAGCGATTAGTTAAGACAGTTGTTGATGAACATTGTGCTGTTGCACATTTATCTCATTTGACAATTTCCCTAGCTGTTCCAAGTTGCTTAATTTCGTTTTTGAATAGAACAAAAGCAGGCACGCCAGTATGACTAATTGCCTATAGATATTAGTATGTATACTAATGGACAGTATGAAATTATCCCGTCCAATTTCTGAACTGTATACAGTTCAAAGTTATCTGTTATGTCAATCAGAGTTACCCCCCTTGTGGTTAACTCTTCTTTTCCTTGCGGCTTTGTTGAATGCAAACCTGTTGTAAAAAGTGAGCACAATAAAAATTGCTCTTCTCCAGAATCCTGCATTTGTTGGCAGTTATATGATACTGTAATAATTGGGAGCGACTTAGGTCCTCACTGCCGAAGAATACTTAATTTTTGTGTCGGACTATTTGCATTATCAAGATTACGAAAAGAAGATTTTAACAAGAGGTGAGTGTGACTCACTTTATCCCATATTCTATCAATGAATAAGGATGACACAATAAAGAGGCAGAAATATAAATCTTAAGGGAGTGGGTATAGTCATGGGT
>JARFOD010121603.1:0-14473 GCA_031763545.1 Mopalia muscosa | reverse complement strand
CTGGCTATTAGATTATCAAGTTTAATGCAATGTCAAGGTAACGTTATTTGGCTTCTTCAGGTTCACCTGGCTATTAGGCTATCAAGTTTAATGCAATGTCAAGGTAACGTTATTTGGTTTCCTTAGGTTCACCTGGTTATTAGATTATCAAGTTTAATGCAATGTCATGGTAACGTTATTTGGCTTCCTCAGGTTCACCTGGCTATTCGATTATCAAGTTTAATGCAGTGTCAAATTAATGATTATTATCATAGGTGAATTCATACGTGCTGTATAATTATGTAAGTATAGTTCTCTGTTTAAAAGTCACAGTTATACAGAGCTAAACCCAATTGTAGTTGGTTGTATAATAATGGATACCGATAGACTCGGTAAGAAGCCGAAAGTATACGAATCACGTGAGGAAAACTAAAGGACGAAGTCAAAGGCAAACACTAACGAGAACAATATTTTTACAATAATATTTTTGATCTGCATCAAAGATTAACGTTTTCTGTTGGAGTCCGCTTTTTTCCTGCGCGTCGCAGCGTGAATGGTAATGATGAAATTAGCCCTCTCAGAGTATCTGACCGTAATGGATGTAACTGGAAAGGAAGCTGTTCGCCTGGTGTCGCTAGAGGACAGAGCGCCTGTTAAAACCGTTCACAATAGCAGTCAATAAGGCGGGAAGAGTGGCTAAGCTAATCGATGCTGGTTTATTTGCTTGCTGAGCTCAGCGAATAAACCCTCATCTGAAGCTACTATTAATTGAACTATAATGTTCATTATATTTGCCAATTCAACATGACACACCACAAAGCAGATCGCGCATTAAAACCTCAAACTTTACCCGGTTCGATTGTGTATCGATATGTGTAGCCCCCAAAGGGTATGGCCCAATTTTCTGGCTACCTAACCACGATTGATTTGGCTGGGATTTCTCTGCGCTGTTTCGCGAAGAGTCGTTCACCGCACCTGAGCGGACAACCTGAGAGATTGGATCGCACTCTTCCAGTCACGGTTGACTTATTCACAAAGTTATATAGGGTGTTGTAACTCTCATTAAATCAATCACCTTTGATTTCTGTCACTGGTCGAGACACTTGCATTTGATTGGCTCTTGATTTCATGACTACTGTCACGTGACGTCTCTGACAAGCGTTCTCGGGATCAGAGTTTCCCAGCCCTGGCCTCTATCTACCGTATCTGATTCTCGGACACCCAGTTTCTATTTGTGTTAGACTGATTTCATCTAATTTCATCACGGTGCACTCGTTTCATCTGCGGGCCAAATTTCCGAAACTTTGCAAATTTTAATTGTGTCTCTTTAAATGTTTCTCTTCTGTGGCTTTGATTTATCATTGGGGGAATTGTTCTATGAAATGATTGAAGAAGCGGGCTTAGTTTCAATTGATTCCAAACTGAACTGAGAAAAGGTAAGAGCTTAGTTTAATGTTCTTGTTATTTTCTTTCCTGTAGTTCTGTTCTATTATTGGTGCGTTAAGACTACTTATCCCCTGGAATGAGCCGGTGTAATTTGACCCCTGGCGGAAACGCTGGGTTTATAACCCGGTGTCTCTCTCCCAGCAAACATTATCCCTGTTAGAACGAGTTGATAAAGAGACGAAAGCTCGGAGAGAATGACAAGACGATCCGAAATGTCACGAACCAAGTCCCAGGCCAGTTACTCGAATACAAGTCAAACTATGTTCAACCGTATTAGAAATAGAAGCCGACTATAGCACTCTTCAAATACCGCCTGATTTTACCCATGCTACAGATTTAGCGCAATTTGGTAAAGTGCTTTCACCAAGGTTCTGGACCAACAAACTTGTAAAACGATTCATATCAGTGTGACGGTGTGATGTTATAAAAACTAATGTGACCTTTACAATGCAGTATACCAAGAACCCGTTAGTTTTCTCTCAATATCAAACTTACGGTTCAATTACGTTGGTTTCCTGTCATGGCTTTCAAGTTATGGCCAATTACCTGTTCTAACAAACCAGTTTCATCCCAAGTGATTTACCGATGTTATCTTTCCATCAAGCAAACAGAAACCCTCCTATATTAAATCAGCCGAAATCAAAACAGGTGCTCGTTTATTTGATTGTCTTTAATAGCTCTGTTTATTTTACATAGCTTTGATGTTTCAGTCACCCTCTCCTATTGCTTATTCATACATTAGCTATAATGGTGTAAAATTGAACGGAAGTTGTGTAACATTAGTGTTAATTGAACAAGTACAAAATGTTGAAGAGTTTCCTGCAGTTGAAGAAACGCGTAAAGTCAACACAGATTTTCCCACTTTAAAACGAAGCATTTACCAATAATTGTAATTATTTTACTTATCTTTATATAATCATAAACCTTATCTCTTCCTGATGATCTCATTATAATAATAATAATAATAACCACTCACCCTATTAACAAAATACCCGGAGTACTAATTTATTATATTGTAACTTTTTTTTATCAAATGGGGATGTCCCGTGTCCTAGGTACATGACGCAAATTGTATTATGCGGTAAATTGACATCGTAAAATTTTGTCATATTCTATTCCTAACGGTATTTGGCAAATTAATGATGACTTGCATAGGTGCAATAAGGCTATCTGTTACTGTCAGCCATACTTGTTCATTTGACTGAATTCTGTACGTCATTCACACTGGTATACACATCAGCTGTAGCGACAAATACATTAACTTGATGTACAGCCATCTAGACCTTACGGTTCAAATATGACCAAATATGTTCTAGTTATTGGAGTATTGGACACAGGATTAATGGTTTTCCAGCGCCTATATCTGATGACAAATTGATGTTTATATTTATGATAAAGTGTGTATTTTTATAGCTGTATTCTTGTATTTGTTTAAATTAATAGACATCAGTTTGGCTGAGGTACCGATGTTCTTTCATTTTCACTATTATACCTTTTAATTGTGTATAATAGAGATTTATCATCAACATTTATCTCGAAAGAAATGATTTGATCTAAAATGGCTTCAAGAAATTACTGTGATCGGACTCCAAACACATAAACAACAGAATTGGAGGACTGGTTTATTTTAATAATTTACGCCAGAGCCGAACTCACTGAAGTGAAATGACCTTGAGGACTACTGCAGTCCCAGCATTAACCAAACAGCTTCAATTCATTTGTCTTAACTTGTTCCATATTGTCACACCAGATTTGGAGATTAATCCGTTAATCCGACCAGACATAACTAAGGAAGATGGGGCGTAAATCAACTGATTTCCCAGATTCGGAAAATACCCAAAACATGCTTTCTACCATTCCGCACGAAGGTAAGTCTAATCTTTCATCTTAACCCCACCTACAAACACAGAGCGTCCTGATCAATTATGTACAGCTTGGAGATTGATTCTTGTAAAGAAGTAGTCCTTCTGCGCGTCAAAGTTCTGACAGATTAGCAGCAGTGAAAAAATAGTTCCTGTTTATAGTTAAGGGTCTGTAGGAATGTCACTTTTCGGAGTTAAGTATTCCACGAGCCCCAGAGATCTGCATTAGGCCCTGTTCCCCAGAGTGCTATTCGGTGTTCAGCTTATTTTTCAGTTATCGGATCACGGTAACAATCAAACAGATCGGTTTTGCATTCAACGACTAGCACTGTTAACGATTCTTTTTTTTCTTAAAATCTGAACACTACACCAGGTTCGTCGCTTAAATAAGGTACATTATTAATATTAACGCTCTTAGGTTGCGCAGATTTATCGTCAATTACTTAATAATGATTCAGCACTACGGAGAAAAAAATGTCAAATGGGTTTAGCCTTTCTATTGCATCTTTGGCTGAGATAACTACTGCGTCTTAATATCACCTCACTTGTCTGCTTTGCAATGTCAGTACATGTAACCTTTTGTTCTTATATATGCCATTCGTCCTACCTGGACATTACTACTCATTACAAAGTAAAAACATTTCTTAGAAGGTTTAATAAAGATTTTTAAAAATTATTGACAAAACCCCATTGTAGGGTTTCACTATGTGCTTTAATGGATTATGCATACATAAATAGCTCAACCCATCCGTGTAGACACCAATTACATCGGGTTACCGTGATACAAGCTGTTAGGAACTGAAAATTCATTATCATTCTTAAATCTCTTTTCGGCTAATTGGTCTTTGTGTTTGTGAAATCAACTTTGTATGGCGATTCCAACGCTAAAGATTTCTGTGACACTATTATTATTTTAAAATTCAATTGAAACGCAGTCTATTTTCTAATTGTTGAACAGAATATTGGATATCGCTTAACAAAGAAATGAATATTGTTGAACAGTCTTGAAGATATTTTAGCAACGTATTGTATATCAATGAACATGTAGGGGATAAGCCAAGAATGAAAAGTATGGTGTAAAATTGCCATTTTGATTCATTTTTAAGTAATTAGATGTCCACGTTTTGCAGTTTCACTTACTGTTACATATTAAAGTTTCTTAAATAGGGTGTCCAAATGAGGCAATTGTTCACCTCGGGTTGTCCGAAGGATGGGTGGACACCCCTCTGCCTTAGTGATGAATAATGTATTTAATTTTGTAAAATCATGTATTTAAAATTGTTAAACAAAGCATTGAATATCGTTGAAAAATGATTGATTGTATACATGTATTTACACAGAGTAAATAATATAGTTGAAAACAGTTGAATATCATTAAAAAAAAGCTATTAAACATAGTCTAAAAAGTATAGAATACCATTAAACTAAGTATAAAATATAGCTGAACAAAGATATTGAATATCATTAAACAAAGTATTGAATATTGTTGAACAAAAATATTGAATACCATTAAACAAAGTATTGAATATTGTTGAACAAAAATATTGAATACCATTAAAGAAAGAACAGAATATCGCTGAAAAAAAATATTGAATACCATTAAACAAAGAATAGAATATTGTTGAACAAAAATATTAAATACCATTTAACAAAGTATTGAATATCGTTGAACAAAAATATTGAATACCATTAAACGAAGTATTGAATATCGTTAAGTATTTAATATTTTCGAAAAAGGAATTGAATATCATTGGATAAAGTTTTGAAACAAAAATATTGAACAAAATATTGTATATCGATGAACAATGCGTTGAATGCCGTTGAACAAAGTATTGCATGTCGGTGAATGTCACAGACTAACATCGTAACTACAAGTACACTTCTGCCCTTGATATTGAACGGTTTCACTAATGTATTAGTCTCGTTTAGTGTTTTAAAGGACATCAGAGCCGAACCAGCCGAGACTTGGGACACTTGTGAGCAAATCGTCGATGTTATTCCAAGGAATTAAAGTAGTGACAACCAGTTTTAGAAGGAACATTTGTTTTGTGTTTTCCCTTTTTATTTTCGCTTAACCCAATATCTTTTGTGTCTTTTTGAAACTCAAATTTGAGAATAATGTGTATTGTATTTCCCTATGCTAACTCATCTTTGACCTCAATTATGTGTTATATTCAGTGTTATATCTGTAGTCCAACTGGGGAACTTTCCAAGTCCTTGTACCTGTATATACTGATGAAAGGTTTGCTGAACGGGACAATGATGACCAATAGTCGTTCATGACAACATAACCTGGAATCCCGGAGCCTGACGTAGATTGTAATTACATGTATAATAGTTTACCGATTCTTGATCAAGTTGTACTCGGTGTGTCGTTCTGTATTGACAATTAGTCATTACAATGAGGCTAATACTCTTTATTCCACAAGAAACCGGTATTAATGGGACGTGTTTAATGAACTGCTTGTAAGTTTGTTAGGAAGGTAACTTCAGTTGTGAACCCACTAGAGTGCTTTCGTTTAGCTAAGCTTCTCAGCCATCAGAAGACTATCATACTGTCAAGTCATGTGCCACTAGGGCGATATTTCTTCACTCATCCATCATGACAGAATGTTGTAATATTAAATTGTTACGTAAAACTAAAAACGAAATCAAGGAAAGGAGGGAGTATATCGCCACTCCAATCTCAAATAAAAGAGTAATATAACCACCTACTAGAAAATGACTCTTAATAAAATTCCTTTAAATCAGTGACTGATTTTATGTCATAGTTTCTATGTTCAGACAAGACATAGTATTTTTCCATAAATACCCATGCAAGATTTCAGTACAAGAAATAACATTTTGAATTAGAAATGTCCCTTCTACCACCATATATAGCCACAATGTTGTTCATTGACACACATACCGACTGGGACGTCATCAACTTCACACCTTCATGCCCGCCAGCAAATTTGCTGGCAGAATCATGTTTCTAGCAGGTTCCCACGCAATGTGGTTCTATATTAGTCCGATCAGTTTGTACGGAGCAATCCAGAGAAGTGATCACGCCCTGACTTCTTGTTCCGCTTCTGATTTCTCGCTATATAGATTTGTATCGGTCAACATCACACCCTTGATGGCAGCAAACAGCCTCTTTGTTAAATTGGTTGTGGCTTATATTGAACGTCGAAATCTCGGTAAATCTCGCATGTGTGCTGCTTATAACAGGTGCGAGGCTAACGCGTAGTATATGTAATACAGCTCTACATCTGTGTATGAGTGGAAGTTTTTATCCATGCTCAGTTAATCCTTTATCCCGTAATAGCTGGACCTTAATTCCGTAACTTTCATTCTTAGTTGCACTAGCTCTCCTTCATTGTGTATTAAAATTGTATGCTATATATGTTGATATACAATCGATAGACTAGTCACGTTAAAACTAAATAAGGCTACCTATATGACAATTGTAATTGCACCGAAGGCGCTTCAAAAGAAAAAAACAATGAACATATTATAACAATTTGTCTAAATAACAAGAAGATAGAAGATACGTTGAACGAAATAAAGGCTAAATATAGTATTTTTTCAGGCAGTATAAACAATGCGATATAATGCCTCTGCATGCCATCAAGCAGATAATTTCACAAAAAATCAAAAAGTCGGAATCACTTCATTTCATTTCTTGTAGATGGCCGACGGTTATTCACATCTAATAATACGTTTAACCAAATTCAAATCCGTAAAAATTCAATTTACATAACTCAAGCGACTTTTTTTACATAACTCAAGCTACTATTATAGGTCACTCGCTTCTTTATGTCTTTGTAAAGGTTTCCATTTCCTCGTAAATTCGAGGCTCATTGCTATGTTGACTGTAATAGTCTTTGATTCGCTGAGTAAATACCTCGATCATACGCGTGTCCGTACAAAAGAGACGTGGATAGATATCAATACTTTGATAGCGGTTAGTATGGTCCATTATTTATTGATTATCCACTGTTAAGCGATTCTGAGAGCCTCTAAAGGGTTCTTCTGTTAATTTCCTCGCACTCTTTTCATCGGCTCAGCACAATCGCTACTTAAGCCAGACCTGTACTTGTAGATGTGTGTGATGGCCGCCATGTCTTTTGTCCTTTTGGATTCTTTTCAAGAATTACTTAATCTCCGGATAAGAGTCATTACTAGGAAATACCATCGATTGACAATCCAGGCTGGAATAAGCATAGGTATCACTGAAAAAAGGCAAATAAATTAATACATCAAAGACAGGCGAGAGCAACATGGCCAACGCAGTAAAGTGGTTTGGGTATGGAAATCTAATAAAGGTATATGTTGTCGCTAACCGTGTTGGTTCGATTATTGTCTGAAGCTAACGGTAGATCTGACGTCATTGTAAAGCATATTGAAGAAACCGGCGTAAGGTAAAAAAAAAAAAAAAATTCCCCTCACCCCGACTCCCCCACCATCACCACCCACACCCCAACTTCCACCTATTTAAAAAAAACTGCGACCGCTTCAGGTTGTGTAATAATAATTATTGAATTTTTGTTTTGTAACATAAAAAAGCCGATTGGTAGCATTGTCAACATAACCGGGATTGTCTGCAGAGGGTTTCGTGACTGAGTCTATCTCGTGATAAAGAGAATTCTGAAAATGTTTCTTCTGAGGCAGGTTATATTGGTTTTCAATTTGTCTGTCGTTAACGCCACGTTTCAAGAAAAAAAGAAGCTGTCATGAGACCTATATAGAAAAATCGATATGCCAGTTTATATTACCAGTTTATATTAATCACAGTCTACAATATTCCTTCTAAACAATTTGGTTAAATACGAGATTAATTAATTTCAAGAGCACTATACTTCCACAACAAGCATCAGCAAAACCATGCAGAAAAATGTCTTATATATTGAAAAGATGAAGAAAGTTGTTACCTCCACAGAGAGTTGAACCCGCAACGTTGTGTATAAATGCTCTGCTAGAAAACCAGTGTTTCCCACAGCTAAGCGTCTTAGTCTTCTATGAAAATAGTGTCATCAGCTAAACGTTTGGATAAATGTAGCCCGCACAATATAACGGCAATGAATCGCATATTAACTTTGTATTAAAGAACATACGTTCTTAGGATTTGTTTGCTTGATACACTATTATTTTTTATTTCCATTTCGATATCAGATATTAAGTATCTTTGCTTAATTCATAGTCGGGAACTGTCTAACGATTGCACGAACAATTGAAATGATAGTCGATTTGAATATAATGTGTAAACTTTCGCTCCATGTTTTTGCTTGCTTTACTTAACTTAATATTTTATAAAACGTTTTTAGTATGACCCAGCTAGTTAACAGGAACAGGCCATTAACAGAAATAATAAAACGATTTTAAACATATATTATTAGGCTTTTTGAGCTATCAATTGTGAAACAAATTTATGTAATACTTGTTTAGGGTCTTCATACGCTCAAATTCATTTTGTTGTTGTCCGCATCTAATATCGTTCCAATTTGAATAATCATTTTACTTAATCTGTTTTTTGTCGTTTTTTCAAATCCAATGTTTCAATTTTCATCGTTTAACGATTTCTAGTCACATAAGCGAAACCATAACATTTTGGACAAAGACCATAGGGAGTAGTGACGCTCACGATGTTTTAACCCCGCTTAAAAAGAAATAAAATTTGATTTTTAAAGTAATTTAATGTCATTTGTTTAAAACACAGAGAAATCAATTTATACATGGTTACGCCTAGGAAATATAGATATATTTAATTATCATAAAACTGATTTCTATATTGAAAAAGAAGCGCTAGACCGTAACTAGAGACACGTGCTACCTAAAAAGGTGCTGTTGTGCAGATTGTTTAAATATATCTATTACTTCTATGATTGATTGGTTGCATTGTTGAATAGTTTGAGTGGCTGGTTGGTGGGTTTTATTTATTTGTGTATTTATTTGTGCATTTATTTATTTGCACATTGATTTACTTTTTATTTTTTTAATTTTATTTTTTTTTCGTGGGTCTCAAGGATCATATACAGGATTTTTTCGTGTAGTTTATAAAGCCATAAAAGACTAACAATTGGTTTCCAACCAATTTGAAATCCGAGCACAAATCGGAAAATTGTCGGACAGTTTAGTAAGTGCTGGAGCGCGAGTAAAGCGAATTCAATCGAGACCGTGTGAATTGAATACAGTGCAGTCTGTGCTGACGACCATTTATTATCTCAAACCGTGAAAATACTGGGCTACACACGGCTATGGGAAGGCGAGTTTATAGGCTGGTGTTGATTTTACAATTACTGGTAATCGCCCTGTAAGTAGATATTGTGAGAGTTAACGATGTAATGGAAGACAAATAACTCTAATCAAATGGAACTGTCAAACACGACAGGGGATGGAATCGATAGAGTTATATGGTACACTGATGACTATCAGAGTTGATCAGTGGTTATTGGCGGCAGATCTCTGGTCCCCGTTGTTAAAGTCCGTCTCCACTCAACATTTGACTATGCTTGGTTAAGCTTTTGTAACATTCCCGGCAGGTATATCGTGATTGTGGTCATAGAGTAATTAACTGTTTAGCTGTAAATGAAGGCCTCTTCACAGTACAAGGTACTATAACACTGGACAACCTTACTCATTGCTATCAATTAGGACGGTTGATCGCACACTAAATCTCTAGATGGCCACTTGTCGCATATAATGAAGATTACTTTCAAGTTACATCTATCCATCTACAATTTATTTCTTTCTCTTATATTGAAATTAATTTGACATAACGACTTGGAACCACAGTTTAGTCAAATTAAAATCCACATTAAAACAATATAACAGCTCTTGCACATAAGTGCGTTTCTTTATTTCGGCGAGATGTAAAAATATACTAAGTCAAAAAAGAAACTTCACACTCATAAATTTCTAAATATGTTCTTGAAAATTAATACAAGAGGTATTATTATTATTATTATTAGAGGTAAATGCGTTGTCAAAGACATCATGACACAGAGCAAATCCGACGTGCACAATCATGCAGTTCGTGCGAGCATACATCAAGGATAAAGCATGTTTCCTTTTGTTCCTAGTCACGTGACCTTATGAGACACGTGCAATGGGCCCACGTTAGCACAGTAGAGTGACATCTCCGGAAAACAAGTTCTTACAGTAAATTATCCGTTGATTTATAATGCCACGACTGTCAAACATTCAACATGAACGTGCCATTGGCATGCTGAATACAGGAAAGTCGGTCACTGACATTGCCAGGGTTATGGGATGTAGTCAACTGACTATCAATGATCTTCGGACACGTCTCCAACAAACTGGCACCTCAGCAGACCGACCTCGTTCGGTTAGACCACGTGTGACGACACATGCAGAAGACTGGCAAATCGTTTTACGTCATTTGCGTAATCGATTTCTCACTGCAACGTCCACTAGGAATGAATTGTTTAGAGGTGGTGTGATTGCCCAAACCATACGTAATCGCCTGCGCACTGCTGTCTCCATGCATGCCAGCCATATCATGGACCAATTTTAACCCAGTTACACCGACGTCAACGGCTTCTCTGGGCACACGACATCTGAGATGGTTTGTAATAGGCTCGTTTTTAGTTACGAATCCAGATTCACTCTGCACTGGCCTGATGGGAACGGAACGCCCAGTGTTGTGTGCAGGAAGTGGACCGTTTTGGGGGCGGTAGTGTTATGGTTTGGGTTGCCTTTAGTGGTTCTGTCCGTTCCCGACTGATGGTCGTTAAGGAAACCTAACTGCTGCCGGATACAGAGATCAAGTCCTTTTTCCAGAACTTTTGTCATTCATGGTAGCTCATGGCCCAGGTCTGACATTCCAACATGATAAGGCCAGACCCTATACGGCCAATTTAGCGCGGAATTTTCTTAGGAATGCTAGCGTCAATGTCATGGAGTGGCCCTCAAGGTCTCCCGACCTTGATCCCATAGAACATGTATGGGTCGTGTTGGGCAGAAGGCTCTGTCAAGTAAGGAACCCTCCACAAAATTTGCAGGAACGTGGTGGTATGTTGGTTCAATTATGGCGTCGCATCCCCCAAACTGTGTGCAGACGCATCTTTCAATCCATGAGGAGACGTTGCGTCACGGTTGGGAATACCTCATAGAGGGCATACGCGCTATTGACATGCTTTCATCAAGTTGTAACTTACCATTTTTACTCTCTTACATTGAATTGAATTTGTTTATTCACCATGATACAATAATATACAATAATAAGAAATTAGTATATTCTGCACATACAAATCAAATAGTTTCATAGTTATTTTGGAGACGTTCACATGGCGGGAATAAAACCCTGTTGGGTTTGTTGTATCCCTTCAAGCAATAAAATAGAATTAATATTTACATGATAACATATTTACAAATGAAATATCGGTAAAAAAAAAACACCAATAAATTAATACGTGGTAAATTGTCATTTTTAGCACATCTTGTATGCATGAATTCATTTTAAACAGGTAAATCATGTTATAGTTGCACAATATAATACCGGAGACATGATTTAAACAGAGATATACGATTTATATTTTTAATATTTTATGTCCGATCTAGGCAAAGCGGATCAAGTAAAATCAGTTGACTATATGTAATGTTCGATCTACATAGCTCGGATCAAGGAAAATCAGTTGACTATATGTAATGTTCGATCTAGACAACGCCAATCAAGTAAAATCATTTGACTATATGTAATGTGAGATATACACAAAGGGGACACAGTAAAATAAGTTGAGTCTACGTAATGTCCGATCTAGACAACGTTGAACATTTCAAATCAGTTGACAATATGGTATGTCCGATTTACAAAATGGGGACCAAGTAAAATCTGTTTACTATATGTTAGGTCCGATCTACACAACAGGAACCAAGTAAAGTTATTTATTTAGACTTCTTGGACTATTTAAAATCAGTTGACAATATGGGACGTCCGATCTAGGCAACGCGGATCTAGTAAAATCAGTTGACTATATGTTATGTCCGATCTAGACAATGCAGATCAAGTAAAATCAGTTGATTATATGGTGTGTCCGATGTACACAACGGGGACCAAGTAAAATCAGTGACTATACATAATGACCGATCTAGACAACCCGAATCAAATCAAATCAATTCACTATATGTTGTGTCCGATCTACACAACGGGGACCAACTAAAGTCAGTTGGCTATATGGGATGTCCGATCTAGACAACGGGTGCCAAGTAAAATCAGTTGACTATATGTAATGTCCGATCAATACAGCGGAGACCAAGTAAAGTGAGGTGACTGTATGTTATGTCCGATCTACACAACGGGGACCAAGTAAAATCTGTTGACCATTTGTAATGTCTGATCTAGACAACATTCACCATTTCAAATCAATTGACAATATGGTATGTCCGATCTACACAACGGGGACCAAGTAAAATCTGTTGACTATATGTAATGTCTGATCTAGACAACATTCATCATTTCAAATCAATTGACAATATGGTATGTTCGATCAACACAAAGGGGACCAAGTAAAGTCAGTTGACAAAATGCAATGTCTGATATACACAACAGGGACCAAGAAAAATCAGTTGACTATATGTATTGTCCGATCTAGGCAACGCGGTTCTAGTAAAATCAGTTGACTATATGTAATGTCCGATCTACACAACGGGAACAAGTAAAATGAGTAGACTATATGTAATGTCCGATCTAGACAATGGAGACCAAGTAAAGTGAGGTGACTGTATGGGATGTCCGATCTACACAACGGGGACCAATTAAAATCATTTGAATATATGAGATGTCCGATCTACACAGCGGTGACCAAGTAAAATGAATTGACTATATGTAATATCCGATCTACACAACTGGAACCAATTAAAATCAGTTGACTATATGTTATGCCCGATCTATACAACGGGGACCATGTAAAATCAGTTGACTATATGTAATTTTGTATCTAGACAACGTGGGCCATTTACAATGAATTGACAATATGGTATGTCCGATCTACACAACGCAGATCAAGTAAAATCAGTTGACTACATATAATGTCCGATTTAGACAACGCGGATCAAGTAAAATCCGTTGACTATATGTAATGTTCGATCTACACAACAGGGATCAAGTAAAATCAGTTTGCTATATGTATGTCGGATCTACACAACGGGGACCAAGTAAAGTCAGTTGACAAAATGCAATGTCCGATCTACACAACGGGGAACAAGTAAAATCAGTTGACTATATGTATTGTCTGATCTAGGCAACGCGGATGTAGTCAAATCAGTTGACTATATGCAATGTCCGATCTACACAACAGGGACCAAGAAAAATCAGATGACTATATGTATTGTCTGATCAAGGCAACGCGTATCTAGTAATATCAGATGACTATATGTAATGTCCGATCTACACAACGGGGGAACGAGTAAATTGAGTTGACTATGTAATGTCCGATCTAGACAACGTGGACTATTTAAAATCAGTTCCCAATATGGGATGTCCGATCTAGGCAACGTGGATCTAGTAAAATCAGTTGACTATATTTTATGTCAGTTGACATAAAGCGGATCAAGTCAAATCAGTTGACTATATGGTATGTCTGATGTACTCAACGGGGACCAAGTAAAATCAGTGACTATACATAATGACCAATCTAGACAACCCGAATCAAATCAAATCAGTTCACTATATGTTATGTCCGATCTACAAAACGGGGACCAAGTAAAATCTGTTGACTATTTGTAATGTCTGATCTGGACAACATTCACCATTTCAAATCAATTGACAATATGGTATGTCCGATCTACACAACAGGGACCAAGAAAAATCAGTTGACTATATGTATTGTCCGATCTAGGCAACCCGGTTCTAGTAAAATCAGTTGACTATAGGTAATGTCCGATCTACAAAACGGGGAACAAGTAAAATGAGTAGACTATATGTAATGTCCGATCTAGAAAACGTGGACTATTTAAAATAAGTTGACAATATGGGATGTTCGATCTAGGCAACGCAGATCTAGTCAAATCATTAGACTATATGGTATGTCCAATGTACACAACGGGGATCAAGTAAACTCAGTAGAAAATGACCGATCTCGACAACGCGGATCAAATCTACAATACAACGGAGACCAAGTAAAGTGAGGTGACTGTATGGGATGTCCGATCTACACAACGGGGACCAATTAAAATCATTTGAATAT
>JARFOD010121592.1:0-14474 GCA_031763545.1 Mopalia muscosa | reverse complement strand
TAAGAAAGTGTTATCCCAAAATAACGAAAATACTGTTAAACTTCACTTTCTAAAAGACACAAAAATTATTCATAGATACATCATGTTTGACATGGATACCTCATGTCTGACATGGATACCTCATGTTTGACATGGATACCTCATGTTTGACACAGATACCTCATGTTTGACACAGATACCTCATGTTTGACATAGATACCTTACGTCTGACATGGATACCTCATGTCTGACATGGATACCTCATGTCTGACATGGATACCTCATGTCTGACATGGATACCTCATGTCTGACATGGATACTTCATGTCTGACATGGATACCTCATGTCTGACATGGATACCAAATGAACATGGATAACAATTGTATGACATGGATAAAAAATATAAAAAAAACGGTGACCAAATTCAATGAAAGACAGAAAGCAATCTCATCCTCATGGTAAGCAAAGATGTCAAATGGTATGCAGCATGGTTTTCCAAGGAAGTATGCAAGAACAGTGGAATGGATTTAAAAAACAAGGTATCCAAGAATTTTTTCATACAGGGAATGAAAGGATTGGAGCCATCCAGACAGATTGACAGAAAAATTTCGCGAACACATAATAGCAAAAGACAGAACTCAACATTAACTTCAGTTAATGGTGAATGCGTCTACCAAGCTTCATACAGTTAGATTTTAGCGGTTTACAATTCAGCTCTGGAAACAAAAATCAATTCTGTTTTTTTTGTAGCCTTAGTTTTTTGTTGTTTTTTTTGAACGGTGATCCATAATAGTAAAACGCTGAACATCAACTGACGTTGGATATGTGTGCCCATGTTCATTTTAATTTGTGTTTAATAACATCATAACATAAGAAATTAACTTGGCCTTGAGTCTGTCTGGATTCTACATTGGATATTAGTCCTGCAATATCTGATAAAGGTTATGGCCCTCTAAGCATAAATTGAAGGCAGATATTAGCATAGTTTCCTGTATGGAATAGTTACTACATGGCAGTAAGTTTGGCAAAGTGTATGAATGAGGACAGACAATGTCAGGGCAATCCTAACCATGTAAACATATAGTAATTGGCTCGACTAACAAACCATTTAAACTGCAGCTTGGCGGAAGACTCAAGACAGATGATCCTGCCAGTGATACAGACGAGATGATAACGAATAGCTTCCAAGAGGAAAAAAATCAATACAACAGTCTGGTCTGGCAGATACCATGGGATTAATAAAAGAGAGGCCTCGACAAGTATTGTATTGTTGTCAGGTATATTGGAAACTACCATGGAATCTTTTTTCAGCTGGATTAAGCCGCCTTTCCATGGTCATAATCTGAACCATAGGGTCCAGAGCCTATGAAGATTGTCTCCAGCTCAATGCCCATGTAGACATCAACATCCTCTGTCAAATTAGATTTGCTTACACAGAAACTGACAATTAGAGGGGAAATCCCCCGGGAAATCTAGACGCCGGTCAGAATGATCTAATCAACTTCTGAGAACACACCAACAATAACAAGGAAGCAAAAGCGAAAATGACTTTGGTATCTCCTTCCATTTTCTGCCAAAGCTATGTACATAACATGGATGTAAGAAAAATAAGCATAAATATTTTATTTCACTTCTCATCAGATTAGATATTTATTTTGCATTAAATACACTGGTAAAACCATCAAATCAAATCACTGAATATACTGAAAAACATAGAGCTTTAATGGACACTTTCTTCTTAAATTTATTATCTTCTAAAAGACTGGTGACTGATTGTCTTGTGTGTTTGATTGGGGTTTTACATTCTTCTCTTATATGCCGATAAATTGTCCACATCTTACTATGCCAAAGTTGAAACTGAAATAGTCTAAAAGAAGACATCCAGTAAAAAACACCCCAAATTACAATGGCCACATCGTGCTAATCCCTTATATACCAGAGGTGGACAGAGGAACTCCAACCTGTGAGGGGTACATCAGTAAACTGTGTGTTTGTGTGTCTGGGGTTTAACGTCTTACTAAAGAGTATTTCACTTATATGACTACGGATTGTCCACTTCACATTGTCTTAGTCTCATTATGGTGGATAATCGAGAGGAAACCTAGTAAAAACCACCCTGGCAATTGCCGGAGGCCCACCTGGTGCCTCACTCATATACCTGATGGTTGACAGACCATAACGAGATCAGTAAATTGGAGTAGGTGTAGGAAGCGCCCACGGTACCACGGCTGTGGGCTTTATCAGTAAATTGACCACTTACCACTGAACCCCAGCCCCTGTTTGGTAAGTGATTGTTTGTTTGATTGGTGTTAAACGTCGTATTCAAGGGTGTTTCACTTTTATGACGACGGATTGTCCACTTCACACAGTACACAGCCTTATTACGGTGGAAAACCGGGAAGAAACTTCGGAAAGACCACCCCCATGATTGCCAGAGCCACAACATGTGACTCTCTCACATACCTGATGGTCGACAGGCAGACTCAAACTCGTGAACGGTAAATCGAAGCAGGTTCAGTTAAGGAAGCGCACTCGCTACCACTGAGCCACGGTCGCGGGCCTGTTTGGTGATTGAAGAATATTGATTGGTGTTTAGTGTTGTACTAAAGGGCATTTGACAGCAATGATCAACATTGCATAGCCACATCAACACAAGTAATTAGTTCCTGCTTTGATGGAAATGCAGTGCTGCAGCAATTGTTAACTAAATATAGGAGTTTACTTGAAACGGTTCTCTGCCAGAGGGCAAAATAATATAGATTTTTTGTATAAGGGTTTAATGCAATACTTTAGTATATTTCACTCACATGAGGGTAGACCAGCCCAATGGATGGATAAAAACACCCTCAACACTACTGACAACAAACAAAGAGAATACAAGGCAATCACGGGACATATGAAAAGACATTACAAACATGGATCTGCTTCTCATTGACCTTGAGCTCGGGGAACTCCCGGGCAACAGGAAGCTCCCACACAACCACCTGCATATAAGAATATAGAAAAAGAAATACTAAAACTTACTTAAACATACTGGACAGCACTCATCCTCATCATACACAGGGTTTTTACACTTAGCCGCTGGACAACCCAACTTTTTACAATTTATTGAACCATTCTGAAAAGATACAATCATATATTTGTAAAAACAAGACAAAAGTAAACCACAAAAAATAAACCTAAAGATTAATTGATATCTCACACCATGCTAAAGGATGTTTATTTTATTATGTGATAGCAGTGTACTCCACAAACAAGGGATTGATTTTTCTAAATCCTCAACGGATGAGGCAGCCAGTGGTTTATAAAAGTTGATTGCCTGCCAAGTATCCACTCCGCAAACAATCTTTATTGGTATTGTAAAAAACCTAAACAAGAGATAAATAGAAAATATCAGAAAATTCACAGTACATGTAGTAAAATGCACAATTATAGTTAAACTAATAATGATGAATTAGTTTACAAAGTTATATAAATATAACCCTTATATTTTTCGAGTTCTGCTCTGAAAACAAAATTTACTTCTGTGTATGTGTATTCGCTTCTTATTAGCCACAGAATTAAAAAAAACAAAAAACAAGACGTGAGTGTGACTCACTTTATCCCATCGGAAGTATTCTATCAATGAATAAGGATGACACAATAATGAGGCAGAAATATAAATTTTAAGGGAGTGGGTATAGTAATGGGTTCAAATCAGATCCCAAATAAGTGTCTATATCTGTAGGAGTTTATGAGAAACAAACTATAAGTCACTAGTGTATATCAACTGCAACTCAGCTTTAATCATGGCAATGGTTAAATCGTTCACCATACAATTCCCTATCAGTTTCCCTCTGTATACAGTTTTAGAGTGGATAAGTAAAAAAAGAGATGGGCCTATTCATACTGAAATATTGATTCGTTTCCTGTTTGATTGATGTTTAACGTTATTCTCAAGGGTAGGCTATTTCACTTTTTTGACGGATTACTGCTGCACATTGTTTCTTCCATTATTAAAGTGGAAAACCACTCCTGTGATTCCTTGACTCACTCCTATACATTAAGGTCGACAGACTGAATTGATCCTGTGAACAATACATCAAACTACAAAGTAGGATTAAACCTTGCTTAGATTTATCCCTACAGGTTTTATCATGTCATTAAGATGCAAATGAGGCTGCTATTGTAAATATACAATACCAGGGCTGACCTGTTTGGTAAGCTTATTTATGTGGAAGAGCCGCCCACACAACTTTATAATCAGTGAAATAAGTCTCTAAAGTTCCAGTCTGAATGGCTTCTGAGTTGGAATATATGTGTTCACTTCCTCTATATGGACAGACGGACAGACAGACGAACAGAAAGATGTACAAACGAACGGACAGCGTGACGATATAATCTCTATAGCATAATATGACGATGGGTTAAAAACCCTGGGTTAAACGGTTTTGTTTTGTATTGTGTTGGGTCATTTTATTGGAATGACCCCATTATTGTAATATCATTATTATTATTATTACTATATATCATTATACCGCCATGGCAACCAGAAATTTGATTGGAATGATCCCATTTTAAATAAGAGTGGTGTTTATTGTAAGACAAATGGGATTCCAAAATTTTATTGGAATTACCCTATTTTATATAGGAATGCAGTTCAGTGTCAGACAAATGTGTATCCAAAATTTGAAAACCCTTGGTTAAGCGGTATTGTTTTTATTGTGTTCACGTCCTCCATACCGACGGGCGGACAGACATACAGACAGACGGACGGACTGCGTGACGATATAATACCTACGGCATAATATGCCGATGGGATAAAAAAAAATACCACTTGTCAAAAGCAACGTAAGTGATCACATTGAACACATATACTTCACACAATAGCGCTTAATTTGAATGTAAGCGATTTTTAAATTTTATGCAATTTAGGCATTTGCAGGGCCAATCAAAACGATACTTTCCAAAGTTTACGCAAATTTGCATACAAAGTTGTTTCATATGTAATCTAAGATGCTGAAGACAATGTGATGATTTATAATTGCTAAGTCCTCCCCATAATGCACCTGAATATGGCGCAAATATCCTCAGAACCCCGGCATTGCTTCGGCAGAAGCTATATTTATTAATATTATCACCGAAAAAGGTACTCCAGAGAGGACTGCTGATAAATAACCGTCACATCAGTATTTGTCGTAGGGGCAAAAGTTAGAATAAAGTTTGAACTCAAAGTTCAGAGAAACACTAAGAAAAGCTCTACAGGACAAAATAAAGACTTTAAGAGATGATCTCGCAAAAATCGAAAACAAAAACATAGAGCTAAATTCTAATATACAAGAAGTCTTACAGAAAAATCTTTCTGAAATAGAAGATGGTAATAGGCAGCTATTGTTACGTGTAAATGTCAAAGAGATGATGTGAATTCCCTAAGAGTTGAACTTGAACAAAAAGTTGCGGAATGCCAAAAAATCAATAGTGAGGTTGATAAATTACATAACCTAATAACTGTACTAGAGACGGAAGTCAGTGAACTGAAGCAATCTGTAACAGATAAAGAAACATGTCAGAAACAGAAAATCTGAGGACAAAAGTGACAACGCTTAGAAAAAATCTTTACAATAATAATTCAGAAATCACCAATCTAGAAAAAGAAATTGAGGAATATAGGAAAATTGTAGAGTGTTAAAAGAAAGAAGTGAGAATCAGTTGTCAACATTGACAGATTTGGAAAACCAAGAATCTTTTTGCGATTTTTTTATTATCCAACTGTGTTTCTCTCTCATTGTTAAATTTCAAATGTATATTCACCTGGTTTTACTGTTATAAATACCCTTGTTGTTCAGAAGTTGTTCATTATGCTTGATAACGATGTTAGTATCTACATCGAAACGTCGCTCTGATATTAAACAGAAGTTGTCATCCATACAAGTCTTATGTTGAATATACACCTGTGCCGCGGCTACTGTATACCTCATAACCTAACACGTTTAAAAGGAAAGACAACTGTTTTTCGACATAAACTTATTATTTTTATTATATATTTTCGCAGACAGACATCTGTGTTACACTTGCATATGAGTAAGCATAGCTGTTAATTATTTAATTTAACAAGCGGGACTGACGTTATTGTTCTAGAACACGGTCACTAGTGTGTCACTTTGCTTATAGATGCAGTGGAAAGCATCTGTAATAATACGGAGTATATACAAGATAGGTCATCTATGTCTAACGGTAATATGTTGTATACATATAAAAATAGCTCTTTGAGTAGCACATACGTTAAGCATGTTTTCAACTGACATGCGGTTTTCAAAAAACGGTTTTTAGTACCACGTTGATATGTACAAGGAGTTGCTCGTTATAGTTATTTCGGTTTTGGACGGAACACTCACTTTCGGCTGAATATGAAAGCATCCACCAGTGCAGGCAATAGGGGACAGCCAGGACTAGATAAAATAACTACAGTGTTTTGGAACAATGACGTCAGTTCCGCTATAAATTAACTAATTAACGGTTTAACTTATTCGATTACAAGTACAATAGAGATGGTTGTCTGTAAAAATACATATATGCAATAAAACTATTAAGTTTAGGTCTTTCCCTTTAATCAAACGCTAGAAATACCAGAAGCATATCAACAAAAATGGAAGTCTTTCTTTTACATCCTTATTTGTCTAATTCTATGGCGGACTGTTTTGTTAAAATAACTAAATGCTTGGTTTTTTTAACCCAGAGTTTATACGGATAGTATAACATCCTGGTCAAAAATGGGTAAGGGAGAAAATTAAGTCTATGTCATCTCACATATTCAAACCATTTCGGTTATCAGTTGTCGATTAATTTAGCCATACTGAAATACATTTTGGGTAAGATTTGTATATCCTGCTTATAACCCATTGAAGGTTTTATTTTAGGTGTATTATGGTGTGTTCTTTCTACTTATAGGCTTCAGATAGTTTTATTTGTCCCTCTTTCAATTCAAGGTATTTTATGTAATGGCTAATTCGTTGTTTACACAATTTTCACATTACAGATGGCTAACAACTCCAGCTGTCGTCAACGCATTCTACGGTCAAACAAGAAACTCTATCAGTTAGTATACATTTTATTACACTCATATGGCAGACATAGGCTCAAAAGCTTGAAATGTTTCTTGTTAATAAAGAACTTGTCATAATAGCTTCTGACATTAGCTTCGTGGTTATTTTGACATCGTTTTTCACTTTTCAATCAGACAGCAAATCTTTGCCAGAAGACAGACAGACACTTTGTTTCATTCAGAGGAGATTGTTGTACAATCACCACTCAAAGAATTGCATTATGTTTAATTTGTCACACTAGCATGGTCATCAGTGTACGTTTTGATAACCATATATGTGAAGGCCAGCAAATTTGTTGTAGACTACATTAAAATATATATGCAAGCTAGAGGCCCGAGTTTGCTCCCGTTAAATTGGAGACAAGCAAACGTTTCTTTCCCTACAATAAAAAATATAAATATTCCCTAACAGTTATTACATTGGTACAGGGATGTTGATCATTTGTGGATGTTTTTAATTGACCAAACACATTGTGTTGATTTAGTTTTAGCTCGGCATCAATGGAATACAAAAATAAAGACTCTAATCATGTGCCCTATTTTTACTTTTCCAGCTTTTCCAGCAGGGATTTTACAACCACCTTTCTATTCCAAACATTACCCCAGGTAAAATCATTTAATACAGCTAATTGTGTATACAATCCACGAAATACACCATGGCATTCCGTTCGCCGATACAGCTAATTGTATATACAACCCAACAAATACACAATGACACTCTGTTCGTCCATACAGCTATTGTATACACAATCCAGCAAATACACCTTGACATTCCGTTCGCCCATACAGCTAATTGTATATAAAATCCAACAAATACACAATGACATTCCAGTTGTCCATACAGCTATTTGTATATACAATCCATCAAATACACAATGACATTCCGTTCGCCCATATAGCTAATTGTGTATACAATCCATCAAATACACGATGACATTCCGTTATCAAGTTATCAAGATGTGGACAGCTGAAAAAAGTTTTAATTTTATATTAATTCAAATCGTCTATTAAATAACTGTATGTGTGTAAATGTTTGGACCTGGTGTTTTAAAGGCAAATAGTATTTTGTTCATTAAGTTAGAAGTGGAACAGTAAACCGACAAACCGTGCTGCGGTTGTTGATGCTGTAGTTGTGTCTGGTGTTTTTATACCTGAGTGAGAAATGACTTGAAATACAAAAGAGCAACTATAAGTAGAACTCAATCAGAACAGACATTGCCCTGTATTAATTTTTGTTTGTGCCTTGACTAGGTCTATGAACTATGGTGGGATTGGAATGGTTATTGGACACGAGATCACCCACGGCTTCGACGACATCGGTACGTCCATATACATTTAAAATGTTGAATACCCTTCAAAAAACATCCCAAAAAATGTAAACACAGTGTATGTCTTTTCTGTTGATTAGTTTCTATTTTTGATGGTTACTATCTAGATTGCAGTCCGTTTGATATTTATCTATTGATTTTGCCTCAATTTGCTAAGAGCCGAGTTCGAATTCCGATGGAAGCAAGCAAAATGTCAATTTCTCTACATTTAAAATGTACTTCATTCATGTCTAAACTTATATACCAAATTTTCTGTAACCAATAAATTGTGTTGTTAGATTGACGATATCATTGTATTACAGGACGAAATTTTGATAAAAATGGCGATCTGAAGAAATGGTGGAGCAGCAATGTTGTGGACAGGTTTAAGGAGAGGGCTCAGTGCGTTATAGACCAGTATGGTAACTTCACGGTTCCTGAAGCCAACATGAAGGTGTGTTAGCAACCTGATTATATAAGCTGATACTTATTTAGTCCCTAAAACAGTCGTCTGTGTGTTGTAAAATAAGTCATATTAACAGTGATATAATGTTAATAAAAAGTATTAACTAAGTTTGGGCTAAGCGCATTCACTCCGTGGCAATTGTTTTACTAGTGCGTCTGGATTATTCCTGTTTGTAATGTCTGTGTATTGTGATGTGATTGTCATGTTTTATGTCCTGTCTTGTATTTGTTTTCTGTCATTGTATCCAAGGCCCTGTGAGTTGGGCCCGGGTGGATGGTAGAATAGACCCACAGCTCCCGGTGCGTTTCGTAAGTGGCGACTAATCTTGTTGGCCGTTGGTCGCATCCCGTGTCGGAGGAGAATAAGATCCTCGTGAACAACGGGCAAATTGGCTGGTTAAAGGGTGCGATATTGTCAGTTTTCCCTAAAAAGTCCCTAGACATGGATCAGATTGGCCCGATCTGATCAATCGGCTAGTGGCGCCTAACCCAATATCAATTCCATCGAAATTAAAGGGCCATAATTAAAAGAAACAATTTGTTTCTATTTTTCATGTTTACTTCCAAGGGTTCAGCCTGATGGATGTTTTCTTTAAATAAAGAACATTTGACAAAAGAGTTTATAGCATGTTCACAAGTTTATTGAGTAAAGTGTTCAACCCCAATCAATCAGACAAATTAAAATCAACATTCAAACGCCTTTATACCCGAAAGCTTTTTTTTTTTTTTTTCGTCAGGTAAATGGAATCAACACACAGGGTGAGAATATTGCGGACAATGGTGGGTTAAAACAATCTTTCACAGCCTACAGAAACTGGGTAAAGAAGATGGGAAAGGAAGAACAAATATTACCTGGAATAGATTTTACACCTAATCAACTCTTCTTTCTCAACTTCGCCCAAGTGAGTCCGATCTTAGTGTGAAATGTATAAAGCCATATGTTTGCAGTCCAGAAATGTGGAAACAGAGTTCGTATAAACTTAGACAAGCCCAAAACACACTGTTGTTTCATAATGTGAGTATCACACAAATTCAACTTGTGCGAAAATATCGGACACATCCCCATTCAAGCCTTCTTGAGTTACTTTTAACAGTCAAATGTTCAACACTCCTTGGTAGCGAATTATTAGATTGTAGACCATGTATGGTCCCAGAAATAAAACACAGAGAAACAACGTATTAATTAGTCGAGTCTTCACAAACCAAAGTTGATACACGCAAGCTAACTCGAATTCACCACGGTTTTAAACAAAGTCAACTTAAATCCAGTCTGAAACATTAGAAAAAAACAAATCTCCCCCAATGATATGGCAGTTTGGTTGACTACATCAGCCACTGATGTCCTCCACGCCTGAATGAGCCTAAAGACGTTTGTATTGGGATATTCACCTTAACCAATCACGGAAGAGTATTCCGCAAACATTATTGACCTAAACCAATACCCGAAAGCTATTCCATTCTCTGCCTTATATTTTATCAAGTCAAAGGTGTCGTCTGCATCTGTACTCTCTATTGTTTTATACTTTTATATAAAAGTTGCGCTTGAGGTTTATAAAGTCTTTACTAAAGCCATAACTCTATAATAGTTTCTAAAAGACACACCACAATCTAACTAGCCAGTAATGAACACATTTTCCACATTGATATTTCTGACCCCTCATTTCAGTTGATTAAAACTTCGTTCGACTGTCTGACTTAACAGACACGTTTGCTCGAAAACATGTAAAGTATTTTGATCTTATTTTTGTTTTTATTGTAGATATGGTGTATAGTAATGCGACCTGAGAATGCAGTAAACAGAGTTCTGACTGGGGTGCATAGTCCCGGGCGATTCAGGTAATATTCATCTGGATGTTTGTTTGTTTGTCCGTTTATGTGATTTGGGTGTAACATTGTAGGCCTACTCAAGATTATTTCACTTGAACGACGATTAGTTGTCCTTCCCTTTGTGCCTTACTTAAATACTGTGGAAAATCACGGAATACCTCTTTTAAAACTACTTTCGCGATTGATGAAGCCACATCGTGAGACTGACTCCCTATAGTTCTGGTCGACAGACAGTCTCGAGTCGGTGAGAAGTACATCATGCAGGCCGAGACGCTTACCAGTACACAATGGCCACAAGCCTGCATGATACTGCACCGCCCCACAATTCTGGTTTGCTTTTTCAAAGTAATGTACTTTATCAAATGCCTTCTTGCTTCTTCTTAGTTACGTGTTTATAGAGAAGGGTAGTTTCACAGATCTAAGCTCGTAGCTTATTGTTTAGCATGCCTGCCTGCCAATCAATTCATCGGATATATGAAGGAGTCAAACGATGTGGCTCAGGCAATCGTGGGAGTTGTTTTAAGGATGATTTCCTCTTCTTTTGTTTTTGACTTGTTATAACCGCGGCTTGGTGATGATATACCAAAAATTGGAGATCTAGTTTAGTAAGCTGTACTCTATACTGAATTTTTTGTTTTCTTGTTTGGAGAAACGGGAATGGTATTCTTTTGTAAAACCTCCTTCGCCACTTGAGCCTGTTCTACCCCTCTGATATATGTGGGCAAACTACATTATTCTGTTGTAGGGTAATTGGGACATTACAAAACTCAGGAGACTTTGCTGAGGCGTTTAACTGTCCTCAGAAGAGCTTCATGAACTTGCAGCATAGATGCAGAGTATGGTGAGAAGAGGAGAAACAGCACTCTCGGATTTGGCGGAACATCAGAGCCAAAATTTCTTAAGTTTTGCTTTGCGCTTAAACACTTCTTACTTTGTCTTACAAAATGGCTGTTTTTTGTCTGATTTATATGTGTGACAGGTACATTCGCAAAAATACAAGTCATGCGATTTTATAACCGGAAGTAAAAAGTTCAAAACGGAGTCTTAAATTAAATGGCTGGGTTCATGACCTCTCTGTGCTATTATTACGTGTATATATGGACCAATCCCTTTTTTGGGGGGTAAATTTTTTACTTTTTCACTTACTGTTTATATTTCTCGTATATATGTGTCACCCGCTTAATAAATAAAAAAAACACAAACAGTCCTTTTATCAATAATGTATTACAAGTCAGGTGACTGTGGTTTCTAGCAGAGTGGCATTTTTACAGAAAGTAGACTCGATTAGGCTACACCTTGTTAACGTTATTTTCCATTTCACTTTTACTGTTGTTGTTTTTGCATATAATTGTATGTTTTCAATCCGTTTAACGTTATATTCAGTTGATAATTTCATGTTGTACAATCTGTATAAATGTGTATAAATGATAAAAAAAATATTTTTTGTTCAGCAGTGACAACATGTCTAGGACATTGTCTCATTCAGAATTATTTTGCAAAATTACTGCTCCACCGAAACATGTGCCATTGTTATTTACTGTACTTGGAAAATCGAATTGTTATGCCCATATCAAATTGAAATTTTATCTTAGTCAAAATTATTCTTTTATAAAATTCAATTTTAAACTTTTCTGTGGGAAAAAATTATTCTACATCTATGAAACAATTTCACGTTTTAATGTTGCATCAAGTGGAAGCAACGACCGTTTTCGAAATAAGCTCAGCCATTTAGGTAAAGTCAACATATTTAACATGGGCTGCTTTTACAGTGTTACAGGTTGTAATTTATAGACTGTCTTTGACTATAAGCTGAAACATTATTTGAACAAAAGTTAGAATAAATACGTAAACGGCGATAAAAGTTGCGAAACACTTTATGGATTTTGTAGTTGCCTACACAGTTACATGTCAGCAAACTCTTAGAAATAATGGTTCTTGAGGGTTCGT
Source organism: Mopalia muscosa (assembly GCA_031763545.1). Classification (NCBI taxonomy): domain Eukaryota; kingdom Metazoa; phylum Mollusca; class Polyplacophora; order Chitonida; family Mopaliidae; genus Mopalia; species Mopalia muscosa. Next base: position 1,868 of record JARFOD010121592.1, on the reverse strand, counting down.
TGGAAAAGAAGATGGTTCTAAATGGAACCATAACGACAAAAACGGTTTTGTGATATAAAAAGATGAAGAGAAATGCATGGAACAGTTGGTGCAAGGGTTCCACACAGAAACAAAAAGGGTTCCCCTAGAGCCATGGCTCAAGAACCTTTATGGGTTCCATTGGAACCATATTTTTCAATGAGTGTAGCCATATCGTTCTCACGCAGCTTTATAAATTATTGAGAATTTTTTGATCAAAAGTATACTTCTATTATGCCTACCTTCCATTTAAATAAATATTTAACAAGTATGATATGAGATAGGCTTTAATATATATGTCCTCTCTGTCGATCTTCTGTATAAATGTTATTATTGACAATAAAGAAAGTGGTTCATCGAAGGTTTGTTTATAAAATATGTTACCATCTGTATGGAACCATACCATGAAAAACAGGTTTTTAGAAGAGATGAAACCATCTATATGGAACTATTACGACAAAAAAATGTTGTTTGATATAATTAGAAAGGGTAAAATAGGCCTCCTTGGAGCAGTTGATATCAGGGTTCTATACAAAACCTTAAAGGGTTCCACTAGAGCCAGCGTTATCATTAATACGATTGGTCATGATAGAAATATAAATATTTATAAACGTTTTATCTTTTATACACAATGTGGACTATGTCTATCAGTTGACTTTAAAAAATGCATATCATAATGGCGCATTTGTTTGACGTCCAAGACGATCAGCATGGTCCACACGAGAACTATCTTGAGCAGGATGTGTCAACCGATACCTTGCAATATCTGGGTATAGACAGATTGTCCTAACCGTAAAGAGACAAAGTAATTTTGGCTAAAACACGTCATTTTGCTCTGGTTGCTGTTGCAGAGTAATTGGCAAACTAATCAGTCTTTGTTTGGTGGTCTATTTTACAGAGGAACGCAACAGTCGGTCGTTTGTCGTTTTCTAGTAATCATAGTAGTATGGGGGTGACATATTACGTGGTATGCGAGACACGAGGCCGCGATTATCGGATACTCTCCACAGTGCTCGCATTTCATTTACTCGTTTTAGATGGACTCTAGGTAGCGAGTCCATCGTTTTCGCAACTTTGTTATCTGCTATCCCTTGATATTATGTTGTCTAGCGATAGTTGTTGGTTGAGTGTCTGGTCTGTCGGTCTGTGTACAAAGCCGTACATAGTTGCTTATATATAAGCCGGCGATGTCTACAACAGTAGTTGCCACATCAAGATCAGCTTATAAAATAAATCTTCTCGGAGGACTATGAATGAAGACAGTGACAAAGCGTGGAGGATACCAATCTCTTAACCGTAAAGACGCTTTAACAGGATAAATACGAAACCAGAGACACTTCTCCTGTAATCTGGTAAAACCGAGTAAGTCTGTTGAATGCGAATCTGAGAAAACAGAGGAAAACTGTTTTGTTTTAGGATGTGCAAAACTCTTCCCTGTTGGCAGTTTTTCATCTGGAAGAACTTAGTATGCTATATATGCCATGTAGACTGATCTGGAAAAACCTAGCATGTTGAATTGCTAGGTTTTTTCCAGATCAGTTTGCATTTCATCAGTATACTTACATGACATACTTGGTTTTTCAAGATGAAAAACTGCCAACCGGGAAGATTTTCGCACATTTTTAGAGTGTTAAATGTAGGGGAAAACCCCAGTAAGTCCAAATAAGGGTCTAACTCAATTTGCACCAAAACATGACTTACTAGGTTTTACCAGATTACAGGAGACTATAGTAAGCCAATCCAGGATGCTAGAACAGGAAGCAAACTTGCAATAATATATTCGTGTTCATGTTGCGCATCATCGACATTAAGGAAAAAGGAAAACATCTCAAGAACGACAGAATCATCAT
>JARFOD010121581.1:0-14474 GCA_031763545.1 Mopalia muscosa | reverse complement strand
AATGACCCTATTTTAAATAGGAATGCAGTTTAGTGTCAGACAAATGTGTATCCAAAATCTGAAAACCCTTGGTTGAGCGGTATTGTTTTTATTGTGTTCACGTCCTCCATACGGACGGACAGACAGACAGACAGACAGAAATTTGATTGAAATGGTCCCATTTTAAATAAGAGTGGAGTTTGTTTACAAGACAAATATGTTTCCAAAATTTTAAAACCCTGGGTTAAGCGGTATTGATTGTATTGTGTTCACGTCGTCTGTAATACCATTATTATGTACATGGATCATAATGTTGCCATGGGAACCGGAAATTGTATTGGAATGACCCCATTTTCACTAGGAATAGAGTTTATTGTAAGAAAAATGGGTTTAAAAAATTTGAAAACCCTGGGTTAAGCGGTTTTGATTTTATTGTGTTCACCATTATTATTATGTACTTGTATTATTATGTTGCCATGGAAACCTGAAATTTTATTGGAATGAACCTATTTTAAATAGGAATGCAGTTAAGGGGCATTGTTTTTATTGTGTTCACGTCCTCCATACGGACGGACAGAGGGACGGAGGGAGGGAGGGAGGGACGGACGGGCGGACGGACTGCGTGACGACATAATCCCTACGGCATAATATGCCGATGGGAAAAAAACCTGTAATAACCCTTTCTCGTCGGACAGATTGAATTTACCTACTGAAAAAAAATGTGGAATTTCGTGGTATGATAAGCATGAGCTAAATTATACACACAAACGTCTGACTCAGACTTAATATGGATCCTCTTTCTGATGGTATTTTTTACAAGGCTGGACTTTGGCATTGTAGCAGCTAGTTTGAATACACAATCAAGGCAGTTCGCTAAATGTATAATCAAGCTAATCACCTGGCTATTTATATTCACTAGTTTTGACACCTGCTCACACACCCGCTGTGTGATTACTCCCCCAGGTGTGCAAGCAGGTGGCACGGTCAAATGTAGACTTATCTTTTTTCTAAAAAAATGCATTTTAATCCAACTTAATGGCTGTCAGGATTATTTTTTTTGTAAAAAACAATACAAGTGTATTAATACATAATGCGATTACTGTGATAAAATGAAACATTTCAACGTTTATTGAGAGTTTTTTTTTTAAAGAAATGGTTAATTTTTTTACATCAAAACTTTTATCGCCTATGTCTGGTACTTCAGTTTTAAGCACACCCTTCATTTTCCTTCACGTATTTTTAGAAAACTATTTATGTTACAAACTTCAAACTTCAAAATTGTAAAGAGCACAATGTGATCTAGTAAACTGTGTCTCATTTTTGTCCTAGATTTTTTAAAATGTTTTCAGAAAGTTCTATTTGACATTTTTATAAGGCTTTCAAAAGTAAGGTAGACAAAAAAGCACACTCTGATCGATCTAATGAAATTTTTTTTAAAATGAGCCACCGTTTACTAGCTTAAGGACTACTTTACTAGGTCAATTAATTTATTTTTTGTTTCCGTTATCGTACTTAAAGAAATAAGCCATGAAAAATGCAGTCTATAATATTTTTTTTCTGTGGACATTTACTCATTTTGCAATATTTTTTGAAAAAATAATTGGATTTTCATCATATTCACATATTTGTAATCTTGGGTAATCAACCTTTCCAAAAATGTATACATATGCATAATACAGGTTTATATTTGTCTACATAATTGACTAAATACAACAGGTTTTCTGAAAATCGACCAAGGGGTCCAGCAAGTTTGGCGATGTCAGTACAATATTGAAGCTTAGACGAAGACAATGTTAAGTTCACATCTCAAGTTCCCCTTACCTCTGAAGTCAAGAGTGTTCGAGGATCAATGACATCCAGGAAATGTCTTAATCTGCCCAGATAGCTGCCCTGAAAGACAAATACTCACTGATATTAATAACAAGATGGTTCTATGATCAAATTATACATTTTTGTATTAGATTATTTGAGAATACACCGTATGTATGGTTATTTTATTCACAAGACTGTGTCAGCCCAATTGGTGAAAGAAATCACTCACTGGCAACTAAGACAATACAAACCCAAACTAATCGGCTTCGTGTTTCCACCTAGCTTTTTTGCAATCACCTTTTTCTCAAAGGTAAAAATGTTACTACCCAGGTACTTCCAGTGGGGATGGAATCATGGAATCATGGAACACAGTATGTTTGGCTAGCCAGGCCAAGATCAAATTATATACATACTCTTCTTCCACAGTAATCATCTTAATTGGTTAACAATGATACACACAATTTTTAAAACAATGTTGTGTTCATTCTAACCTTATAAATTTCATTAGAAACTAGAGCATGAAGGCTTTGATATGGGGCTATGTGTCAAACACTAACACCCATAACTGCCTACATGTATCAAGGTCAAGTGTACGGTGTTTGTGTGCTAAAATAGTGGGCTTTCCGGAGTTTTGGTAGCGGGCCTTATGCCTAGAGGTTCAAGACTGACTAAGCCTACATACACATAGCACAATGTATAGGGCTAATTCCTCCGTCTTAGCCCTACGTCCCGCCTATCTCAATCCATGGTGAAAGTTGGAAATTGATCCGCCGCTATGGCCGGCCTCTCAAAACATATATCCGATTTTTCTCTGACTTTTTTTGGATATAAAAATCACAATAATCAAACTCCTTCTTTCTTTTAGAAGAAATTTTTTATTTAAGTTTCTCCTCTGAGTTGACATGTATAAGTTATCTCCCTTTGCAATAATAATATTGAAAACCATGCAAAAAAAATATTGCAAGTAGGTAAAATACTAATCAATGGTTTCAGCGTATCTAGAAAAAATCAGAGTAAAATCAGAAATACTTTTTTTGAGGGCGGCCATAGCATTTAGACCATGGGTTTAGATAGGCGGGACGTAGGGCTAGGACGGAGGATTTAGCCCTATACACTGTGCTAGATGTAGGGCTAAGAAGGAGGATTTAGCCCTATACATTGTGCTAGACGTAGGGCTAAGACGGAGGATTTAGCCCTATACATTGTGCTAGATGTGGGGCTGACGGAGGATTTAGCGCTATACAATGTGCTAGCGGGACGTAGGGTTAAGACGGAGGATTTAGCCCTATACATTGTGCTAACATACACACGGCTCACATACTATCTTGAAAACCTTGAGAATCAAAATACAAATTCAAGACTTTGAAAATTAAAAATATGACCAAAAGACCTTGAATATAAAAATTGGTCTGTCACTATTATATCTGGTGAACCTACATGTAGCCAACTTCTGGCTTTCGAAATTGTTTTTGTCAGTGTGCCATAGCAACAGAAGTTTTGCGCGTTTCTGCTTAATATCAGATGCAACATTGAAATTAACCCTCTGTCCGGCCAGGGCCATGTATCTACCGCTCACAGGGTAGCTAGAATACTGACAGCTGTTATCTGCCTGAGATTGCCTTCTAGTCCTGCAGGATGCATCTAGCATCTATTTGCGAAATATGTCTACATACTACATTAAGATAAGCTGAAATCTCTAGTGTAAATTTTGTGGTCTTGATTCCCTGATTGACTGATTCATTGATTGATTGATTCACCGATTGATTGATTGATTGATTGATTCACTGATTGATTGATTGATTGATTGATTGATTGATAGAGTAACTAGCATACTGTGCTACACTGTTTATGATTTACTCTTGACACAATTAGCTTGACAATTGCTGTGTGATTCCATGAGGCTGTATTACAGGTTAGAACAGGACACATTAACTTTATTTAACCCATGGCCTGATATACCTATAAATGATCTGTGTGAAAACAGCTGACCTTTAAACTCTATACACTCCCTGTATGAATACCAAGTAACACATATCAACATAGTAGTATAACAATGTGTGTTTTAATACAGGCCAGTGTAGAATAAAGATGACCCAGTTTTTACAAAATTATACAACTTGTTAAACAAATAAATAAAATGTGATATAACCTACAAGGTCCAGCATTATACCATGACAAGTGAAATTATTCTATCCTTTAAATTCGGAGCATTAAACAAATAAAACCCTCCACTAGATATAACCAAATTTTTTTTAAAAAAGAAAAAAGATCAGAACTATTTTGTGGTGAATTTAGCCTATAAATACCACATCGTGTGACTTGTGACCTCATACGCCTGATGGTTGACAGATGGACTCGATATCTCAAAAGTAGTTCTGACATAAGAGCTCTAGTAGCCTACTCAAATACCTGTCCTTCAATGAGTAAAGCAATGAGTGAAAAGTAACCAACTGTAAAACCTGTACTCGAGCACATTTGACTATTAAGTACTTGGGTACTTTGGTCGCAGCCTAGTCCGGGTGGTCCTACTTTGGTCGCAGCCTAGTCGGGTGGTCCTACTTTGGTCGCAGCCTAGTCCGGGTGGTCCTGATGAAAAGTTAGTCTTGCCCAACATAAAATAACTCAAAAACTATTGTTTGAGCCCCTGGGACGCGCCGTGATCTATTGTTTGAGCCCCTGGGACGAGCCGTGATAAGCAGTGATTTCATTAAATGGCCTTAGCACATGTTAGTTCGAAACATGATAAAGCAGGTGTTTTTGAATGGAAAAAACAGTTGTTCACAAAGGAGTCTATTAAATTTAGGCAACTCTCACATTCTCCTATTGTCCATATAGACGGCATAATCAACTAGATCTAGTCCAATCTGATGGCGATTCGATAACTTTGAATTTCTGCCATCTTAACAAATCTACCCAATCAGCAGACTGAAATGCATCACTTGAGTATAGCTGTACCTTCAATGAATTGCAAAACTGCATTGACGATACCTACCCTAGCGTTGTTAACACCCACTGGCTAGTTCCTTACTATAAGCCCTACATCACATCTATCTCAACCTGTGGTGGAGGCTGGAAATTGATCCACCGCTATCACCAGCCTCTCAAAACATATATCTGATTTTTCTCTGGTTGTTTTTAGATATTAATCACAATGACAAATATTTTCCCTTATTGCAATATTTTCTTTTCTGGCGGTTTTCAATTCTATTTTTTGCAAAGGGAGATAACTTAAATATGTCAACTTAAGGTGAGAAATTCAAATAAAACTTTATTTAAACAACAGGAAAAAATGTAGGAGTTAGATAATTGTGTCTATGGTATCTAAAAGAAGATCAGAGAAAATATATAAGCTTATGTTTTGAGGGGTTGGCGATAGCCTTGGACAATTTTCCAATCTTGACCACAGGTGGAGATAGGGCTGACCCTGCTTTTGAGGAGAATGGACTGACCACAGGTGGAGATAGGGATGACCCTGCTGTTGAGGAGATTTGACTGAATGGGGTCTTCTCGTGGTAATGCAAACTTAGTTAGGAGGACCAGTTTATTATAGGTTTCCCAAATTGTCTGTAGTCCTTGTCCAAATTTGTATTTTGCCACCCATTTTGACAAATTTTGTCATCTGATTATCAATGAAGATTGTATTTTAAAGCATTTTTCCCTTTTTTTTCACAAAGGGTCAGGTACCAGGAGAAAATGCCAATTTCACGCTATCTCACAAAAATTTTTGAGGAGCGACTTTAAGGCTCTGCCAGAAAATATAAGTTATAACTGCAAAAGCCTGCATACTTAATTCATGACTGAGAATTGCGCCATTAGGCTGTATGTGCATATGGATTCTCAGTCATCTCAGGACTATGCTAGCCCCAGCCTAGGCCCAGTCCTACATATAACCTGTAAAAACTAGATCCCTAAATTTACCGTCACTAGCCCTAGATAGCCTATATAGAGTATGAAATACTGAGTCATACCACAGACAGACGAAGCAATTCTATTGTATCAGACCTCTATATACTCTTTGACTTCAGAAGTCTGATATATAGCATTTCTTTGTATTCAGCTCTGTCTGTGGTAAAACGTCTCAGAGGGCTAGACAAACTTGTGTCAATAAAGTGCAAAACTGTAAACAGGGACTCTTGAAATGTCAACCTAGTTCGCGACACATAATAAATATAAGTTGATCGCTTGGTCGGCACAGTAAAAACAACGAGTATACACAGTCTGATTACCTGATCAAATCGAGGAGCATTCAGTTTAAAAGGCGGGTAGTTATCATCTGCATCCTTCACGCCAGAGACAGACATTTCTGCAGAACATGTGTTATCTAACCCTAAAAGTTCACATGTCCATAACGAAGTTTTACGCTGAAGAGAAGAGTTTTTTTCCAGGGGGAGTAACTCTAATATTTATCTTTCGATGATCTCCCTTACTCCAGTTACGAAATATCTTGTTGACTATATATATTTCAATGAAAATACTTATTCTCATCTAGTGTTTCCTTGTAATTCACAGCACTCGGTTAGATCTACGGATATTCCTTCTTCTTGTGCAATGATTGAGCTTGCTATCTGATAGAACCCAGGCTAAGGGTGCAATAGTCTTATAATACATGTATATAGGCCTACCACTAGGCGCATATCCTATCGGTCGATGAAAGAAAAACTTTAAAAACTTGTCCGGCGAAATCTTTATTTTTCTCGAAACGTATGGATATATATGTTTACCTTGCACGTTCTCGATAACTTTTTACACACTCAAATTCACAGGAATCCTAATCCAGTTTAACCAAATAGGATATTTTCTACTTACAATGTTTAACCTTACGACGCCCGAAACGCGGCTTCAGTTCAGAACTTTGTAGGCGAAAAGATTGTAGGCTACTAAATCAATTTCGGGCTGAGTAGGCCTATAGATTAATTTTGGGCCGGGTGAAAATGAATTTCGGATCGGCTAGAAATGAAATTCAGGGCAGGTAGAAACGAATTTCAGGGCTGGTGGAAATAAATTTCGGGGCGGGTTTAAATTAATTTCGGGTCTGGTGGAATATAATTTCCCAGTTATCAAATCTGTAAAGGTAATTATCAAGGAGGAATGACTAACAGAGAGAACGAGGCTCGCTCTGAAGTAACCAGTCAAATTCCATCCATTATCTTAATGATACTTAATAACGCGACAACGATGAAAATGTAATCATGACCATTTTTCAGCAGAGACAAGTTCGAATCTTCAGTATAGTTCTTGCATGCATCAATATTTGTTTATATATTTTACAATCTGATCACAACGACATCCATTCTCTGCATTTCGCAAAGCATTCGTTATTTTCCAGCGAAGAATAAATCAGGGAAACTACATTTGTTTTATAGGCCTACAATTGTGACCGATTCTGTTGAAAGCGTTACTAGGTCTGATTCGTCTGGGATATAGCCTATTAAGATTCGTCGGTTAAAAAAAAAAATGATGTAGCCTAGGCCTAGACCAGAATACAAATACTGAGTATGAATGAACACGTAGACCTACGTCGCTTAATAAAATATTCACTCTTAATTTGTCATCTCAATTGGCTTTTTTCGTAATAAAATGCTTGGTTTTGTATTGTTCGCTGCAAATATATTGAAATGTTCGTCTTGTGGCAATCTGCACTTAAGGACCTGTATACAACATAGGTTTGTTTAGTTGTTGTTGTTGTTGTTATTTCGCTACAGTGGACCATTTCTTCATCAAATTGTCTTGGGGTGTACCTTGCTGAGGCTACACTTGTACAGCATGTGGAATAAATTCCTATTGTCTTTGCATTCGTCTTGAAAGTATACACAAGACTATATGAGCACAAATGAAGATTGGATACGGTCCTTTGCTACAGGGAGAGCTCCTTTCTCACTTTTTTGATAAGTGGAACTCTTTTGTACATATCTAAAATAAAAGTAAATTTTACATAAGTGAAATTCTTTTCCACACATCTGAAATAGTTAGGTTTTTGTGTTTTATTTTTCTTAGGTGAAAAATAATTTTACTTATGTAATATAAATTTTTATTTTACATCTGTAAAATTGTTTTTCACATCAGTGAAAATCATTTCGAGACAAGTAGAAAGAATTTCACATGTGAGGTTTTTGTGTTTTATTTTTCTTATGTGAAAAATAATTTTATTCATGTAATATAAATTTTTATTTTACATATCTGAAATTGTTTTTCACATCAGTGAAAAATCTTTTCAACACAAGTAAAAAGAATTTCACATAGGCCTATGTGAAAAAGAATTGTACATAAGTTAAATAAAAGCAAAAATAATTCGACGTATGTAGAATGAAGGCAGACGTGATAAAACGGCTTTGTACACAAGTAGTGTAACTCCGAAGAATGAAAGACTCATTTTGACTGAATACTTCGGGGTTAATTTGCCATCTTCAGCATTGAACAAAGCAGTGACATGTACAAAAATATAGCCTATTAGGAATTATACAAGATGCCAAACAATTAACCAAACAAAAAAGGGTTCGGATTAGGGTTAATCTGATTAGTATTCGTGGAAAATCCAACTTTTGTGGTCTGTCAATTTGAATATTTCTGGGTCAATAATCAATCGTTTAAGTTTCTTACATGTCCTATACACCCAAATTCCTCCATGTTTGCCTAGATATGGCTCGCCATAATTATCTCATAATATAAACGTAGATATTTGGAGTATTAGTCGCGGTTGTTATTGAATGGTCAGCTTTAACTTGTACCGATCTCATACTAGGGGAGGTGCTTGCTGCTACCACTGAATATAAGTAAAATCCACTCCAGAAATCGTAGCTACCACTGAACGTAAGTAAAAACCATTCTAGAAATTGTTGCTACCCCTGAAGGTAAGTAAAAAACACTCTAGAAATTGTTGCTACCACTAAACGTAAGTAAAAACCATTCTAGGAATTGTTGCTACCACTAAACGTAAGTAAAAACCACTCTAGGAATTGTTGCTACCACTAAACGTAAGTAAAAACCACTCTAGAAATTGTTGCTACCACTGAACGTAAGTAAAAACCATTCTAGAAATTGTTGCTACCCCTGAACGTAAGTAAAAAACACTCTAGAAATTGTTGCTACCACTGAACGTAAGTAAAAAACACTCTAGAAATTCTTGCTACCACTGAACGTAAGTAAAAAACACTATACGCATTGTTGCTACCACTAAACGTAAGTAAAAACCACTGTAGACATTGTTGAGCAATAAAGTTTGTTGGAGTGATTTGCCTTTTAAATTGTAACACAAATGTAAAAGCCCGTAGTTTGGTTTTATAGAAGTTAGAACTTGTTTTACCTCCTATTATGATAGCTACTGTGGTAATTTGATATTTGAGGATAAATTTATTATTTATTAAACTTAAAACTTCGATTTTTTTAAAAAATTTTTATCGCAAAATCAGCCAAATATCTTACCATATAAAATACGTCAAAGTAGAGGTTTCCTAACCTTGGTTGTGAAGAACTGCGTTATGGTGAGTGGGTGACCTCTGGTTGCCTGGTATTAAGAAGGCTTTCAGTGTCTGTCAGCCATTTCCGTGAGACTGATGTTAATAGGCTATTTATTCAGTTTGAAAGGACGTCTTTACGGCTAACAATCAATTAATTAATGACGCGACAATCCACTTAAGCCTAGGGAATATCATCAACTTGAACCCTTTGAACAATCATTGAAATTGTCCAAAGCAAAAACACAATCCTTAAAGAGGATAAGATCGGAAACGAAACAAAGTAATCTTTCTGGAAACTGTTGGTTTTTATCGAACATCGCGTGCAGGAGTTTCTTCCTGAAATCCGATCACTGCCATTGATTCTGTACCGCCATTAATCAATTTGTGAGTTTTCCTTGTCTTCTTCTCGTTTCATCACAATCAATTTGATGCTTAATTTGGGTTCGTCTTCTTGATTGGGGCTTGACGTCGTGCTTATTGCTATAACACATATATGTCGGCATGACAGTCCAATGGCTGACGAAAATCCCCATCAACGCCACAAAAAAACAAGGTAGGACAAATATAGGACAATCACATGACACGATACAAATATAGGACAATCACATGACACGATACAAATATAGGACAATCACATGACCCGATACAAATATTGGAAAATCACAAGACAGGATACAAATATAACACAAATAATTGATCTCCATGTTGCTCTATCTTCTGAGAGACCCAGTTTTTCACTCAAGAAAAAGGACTATTTATTTATTTTACATAAGTTGAAAATAATTTCACTTATGTAAAAAATCATTCAACATATGTGAAAAAGAATTCGACATATGTAAAATAAGGTTTTATTCAACATATGTGGAAATATTTTTCACTTATGTAAAATAAAAACTCTTTTGTAGATATGTTTAATAAAATCACCCACGATCTCAATTACTGATTTCTCCCCCACAGCCTGTTTTTAGCGGCAATGAATTTGCTAAAAAAATCAGTTGCTGATCAACCCTGTTGACTTAGGAGTGTGTCCTGATTAGGCTGTACTAGCACAGCATGTGGAATATATATTCCTATCGTCTTTGCATTTCGTTTTGAAATTCTTCACAAGACGATAGGAGCACACAAGAAGCTAAATAAAATTGTATTTAACATGAGGGAAATTCTGTTTCACATATGTTAAATAGTTAGGTTTTTGTGTTTTAATTTACTTATGTGAAAAAGAATTTCACATACGTTGAAATGATTCTACATAGGTAAAATAATTTTTATTGTACATACATGTATGTGAAATTGTTTTTTCACATGAGTGAAAATCTTTTCAACAAAGAAAAAAGAATTTCACACACATGTGAAAAAGAATTGTACATTAGCAAAATAAAAACAAGGTAGAAGTGATAAAGCGGTTTGCAACGATAACAAGAAACAATTATTTTTGATGTATTAGTGGGCCTTAAACGTTGAAACGAAGTTGTACATCCGATAAATTCTCTGGTTTACTAGGAGCATCTCTATTAATTGCCTCAAAGACAGACAAAGCTAGCACTAGTATGCTTTGTCTGTACTCTATAGAACGATGGTTTTCTAAATGAAAAGGGAGACAAAATGTCTCTCAGGATATAATGTATTAAAACATGTTTATCCGACAAGATGGAAAATGGGTAACAAATGAGTTTGGTTAAGTAACATATGTGTTATTTTCGTTATTTTGGAACCTACAAAATTTTCTGAACAGGTATATGTTCTAACTAAGAAAGTGTTATTCCAAAATAACGAAAATACTGTTAATCTTCACTTTCTAAAAGACACAAAAATTATTCATAACATATGTGTTGTTTATTATTCTACTTTATATGGTGAGTGGATCTGGATGGCCCAACTTCAAGTAAACAGTCAAATAATTATTCGTTTTATTTTCTTCAGTTTCTCTCCCGGCAAAACACCAGAGACTTGTTCGCCACAATTCCATCTTCTACCACTACAATCTCATGTCTCAACAGGAAAAACAACAGGTTGTTCAACAAGGTCAAAACTTGTTCCCCCATCTGTGCAGCTGGTTCCTCTAGAGACAAGTTCAAAAAGCATGTATTGTTTTTCCTCCCTCCAACAGGTTGAATTGCTTAAAGTCAGAAAGGGCATCTGGGCTTACACTTTCCACCCTAGATACATGGCTTGTCCGCCACAATTCAGTCTTCTACCGCCACAAACAATATCTTGTCCGCCACAATTCAGTCTTCTACCGCCACAATCAATATCTTGTACACCACAATTCAGTCTTCTACCGCCACATACAATATCTTGTACGCCACAATTCAGTCTGCTACCGCCACAAATAATATCTGAACAAAAAACTCTTCAACCGAGTCAAATCTTGTTCATCAAGTTTGACAGTCGTATGATTTCCTTCCCAATCGACAAAGGTTTATCTGTTAGACTTATCATCTGCATTTGGGCTAACACTTCTCACAGATACAAGGTTTATTTGGTAGACCTATCATCTGCATTTGGGCTAACACCTCTCACAGATACAAGGTTTATTTGTTAGACTTATCATCTCAATTTGGGCTAACACCTCTCACAGACACAAGGTTACTTTATTAGACGTATCATCTGCATTGGGGCTAACATTTCTCACAGATACAAGGTTTACTTGTTAGACTTATCATCTGCATTTGGGCTAACGCTTCTCATAGATACAAGGTTTCTTTGTTAGACTTATCATCTGAATTTGGGCTAACACCTCTCACAGATACAAGGTTACTTTATTAGACTTATCATCTGCTTTTGGGCTAACACTTCTCACAGATACAAAGTTTATTTGTTAGACTTATCATCTGCATTTGGGCTAACACTTCTCACAGATACAAGGTTTATTTGTAAGACTCATTATCTGCATTTGGGCTAACACCTCACAGATACAAGGTTTATTTGTCAGACTTATCATCTGCATTTGGGCTAACACTTCTCACAGATACAAGGTTTATTTGTTAGACTTATCATCTGCATTTGGGCTAACACCTCTCACAGATACAAGGTTTATTAATAAACATCAACATTTAATGTAGTGACTCTTAGTGGTGCCGTTAAAAGGTGGACAAATCAAAGCTGTTTACATGCACCTGTGGTTCATAACTATGACAAACCGTTGTATCGCTTCTACCTTTATTCTACATATGTTGAATAATTTTATTCTTTCGTTGCTTATGTACAATTCTTTTTCACTGATGTAAAATAAAAAGTGTTTGATGTATGTAGAATAAATTTCAACATAAAGTAAAATTATTTTCAACATATGTGATTTTTTTTATAACATAATGGAAATCAAAATATAAAAAGAACTATGAATGAAAAAGTCACTTTCAACTATTTCACATATGTGCAAACGAATTTTACATAAGTAAAATAAACGTTTATTTTATGTCGACTTCTTTTCACCTATATTGAATTGCAATTCACATATGTTAAATTCGCTGTACCACTGTAAAATCAATTTTTTTCACATATGTGAAATTCTTTTTCCTATATGTTGAAATCAATTTTACAATGCGAAATTCTTTTCACATATCTGGAAATATTTTCACATATACTCTCCCAAAACAGAAACGCAACATTGTTTTTTTTATCCAGATAAGAATTTTCAGTCTCATTTTAAATACAGAAATAAGCATCACATTACATTGAAATTAAGCACACTGTTTATTCATATTTTGAAGTTCATTAAAATGTCAAAATTTATTACATTTAAGTCCATAGCGCTCCGTCAATGCAAAGTCAATATATGTTGTGCCCACCATTAACCTTTAACACAGCACGGACCCGTCTCGGCAAAGACAAGATCCATCGACGAATACCGTTTTGCGGAATTCTCCTTTCTTGCTCAAGAGCCTGCTGCTGTTCTCGCAGATTTTGCCCACGCGCCTACCAAAATCATACCACAAATGTTCTATTGGGTTCAAATCTTGTGATTTGGACAGCCTGGACAACACTGTTACGTTCTGGTTATTTAGAAACTCAACAGTAGCCCAACTGTGTACGGCCGAGCGTTGTCCTGCTGAAAATCGTCTCTTAGGAGGTCCATTATGGGCAGCATGTGTGGTGTCAAAACCTCATCTCTGTATCAAGCGGCGTTAAGGTTGCCAGGGATGTGCACCAGTTGAGTTTTCGTGCGCCGGATATGGCACCCCACATAATCACACTTCCTCCGCAGAAATTGTCGACCTCAAGGACGCAGTTCCTTGCGAACATCTCATTCCGGCGACTGTAGACACGTGTACGACCATCTCTTCAGCTTGAATATGGATTCATCGCTAAACCAGACTCGCCTTCAGCTTTGCAGCTCCCAGTCCCTTAATCTGTTGCACCTTGTACGTCGATGCTGTTGTCTCAGTAGGCTACTACGTCAAAATAAGGATGTACCGATCTTAGACTGCTGTTGTGACCCTAGGTCGACCAGAACGTTGACAGTCAGCCGTTGAGCCGGATTACTGGTACCGTTGGAAGAGCCTGTAAATCGTGCTCCGGTAGACATGATAAAGTTTAGCGACTGCATTCTGTGATTCACCGGCCAGGAGACCACCATCGACGACGTTCCAGGTAGCTGCGTCTAGTCTTTGAGAAAAAATTTAACAGCGGAATTCAATTGGACGGCTATGTGTCTTTTATATCCATTAAACTCGCTTAGTTTCCTACACTCTAAACTGACCTCAACTTACGTAGTGCATTATGCAATCAATTGCCTATCCCATTGAAGATCTAAACTTTGACCTCTCTGTGATCCCGACCCCGACGCCCATTTGACGTGACATCACATCCTCCCGGCCTCGATCTCGTTCTATTTCCTTCTTCACGCCTACCTGAGAAGGTGGTAGTCAATTGTGCTCTAAGCATTTACCTAGTTACCTATTGTTTTACCGTTGTTTCTATTCAACATCTTGTGTTCTTGGATATACCTGTGGATATTACCTATTGGCCTTAGCTTCAAGTCTACGACAGGATCGTCAGAGTCAGATTCCAGCGAGAGAAGTACCTTTGTCCGTATAGTCGTATTTGTTCACATTCAAAATGGCGAGCATTGCTAGGTGTCCGTGTGGGTCTGAACGGATGCCATGGGGCCCACACTCTCTATGTCTCCCTTGTCGCGGATAGGTATTGTGTTCGGTATAATCCGGCTGTAGCAAATGCCTGTCCTGGTCAGCCCAAACCACGGATAATTTTTTTGGGGGAGCGCACGGG
>JARFOD010121570.1:0-14475 GCA_031763545.1 Mopalia muscosa | reverse complement strand
TGGACACCTGTGAATGCACTCACACACTTGAGTCACTATTTTATTGTTTGCTTAGCATTTTGTATTTATTATACTCCTATCCACTCTTAATCATTATTTCATTCTTACTAGTGGTGCTAGTATCTGCACTGAAACGTTGCTCCACAATAATACAGAAGTTGAAATCCTTAGAATTGTGTTATGTTACTGCTACAACTTCTAAATGCCACTAAAACAACTCATTTAACTGTAGCACGTTTTGTAGTCCTCCATCAGGATATTTTTCTTTGATAATCTAAAATTCATAACTTCTGTTGTTCAGAATTCCTTCGCTGAAATTTTTCTTTCTCACCAAAAAGAATTAATAATTAGCCCATACTACCTAAGTCAGTTTCAAAAGCTTCGTTTTTTTTGTCAGGTCCTATCACCAAGAGGCAGAGTTTTAGCTGCTAAAGAAATCCGTGTCAGTAAGGACAAGGTCATTCTTGAACAAGCTTTGGTATCCATGGTAACAGGTATCTCTTTGGAGATAAAAGCCAGTAAGCACATCGATGGAGCATTTACAAGCACTGCTCATTTGCATCACCAGTTGCAAGGGAAATATCAGGTAAATTCAATTGTTTAAGTTTTGATTATGATAACATAGATTGACAATGAAAGGTTGTTGATGTAGGTATAGCAATCTTACCTTTCTCCTTTGTCTTGTTTGTGTGTTTGATTAGGGTCTTACTCAAGGGTATTTCATTAAATTTCATCTTGCTTTAATACCGCTTAAAACTATTTGAACACCTCCTACAAACCACCTTTGGCTGAGCTGTGAGCAGTACATCGAGGTAGGATTACTAGCCTGACACTAGCCACTTCTACTCTTGAACATAAGGGATGACACTAAGGGAGTGCATCCAGTTATCCTTTGATGCTTCAATGGTTTTTTTTTAGAAAAAAACAACCGATACGGCTCTACACCCATGTTTTTTTTTACAGCTGAGCTAGCTCTCGCTAGTAGCCAATACACATACCCGTCCCCAACTTCAGCAATTTCCGGCAAGATTAACGGCATACAGGAAGATCTCTGCAGCCTGTAGTAGCAAGGGATTATAATGTTTCCTTAACTGTGGCTGAGGCTTAGGCAAATTTAAATATTCTATATTAGTATCACTGATTCATGGGTTATAAAATTGTTCCTGTGTGTATTTCCTTTGATTTGCTTGACCGGTGGCCTGCGATATGTAGTTATGACGGACCCCATTTTGGCGTATTAATCATTTATTATACATGGGGAAGGGAGATTTCACTGGTACGTAAACAGTTCGCATTTACTGCAAAATAAACTATGGGCTTAAATATATTGTATATCAATTGCTGTTTGTTAATCGACTATTTGAAACGTCCTTCATTTCAAACAGCTTTATTTATTTAAATGCATTTACAGTACTTCTTTAAGTTTATAAAACATACATCGGTATAAAAAGAAACGAAAAAGATATGTGGTGAATATTCATTGGTATTCTTTTATTGGTATTTGAGAATTGAGCATTGTCTTTTCAAAGTATGCAGCGGAAGTCTTGTGCTGTTGGGTTAAATGCAATACGCGAGGAGCGCTGTTTTGATGTTGAGTTATTTGTTCTAACCGACAAACATGCCCTTTATATTCTAATTACATGTGTTGATTGTTTGCAAAAGCTCATGCACTTATTCTACACATTCTTATTCGTTAATACCGTTATAACAGCAGGAGCAAATGGGAATTTATTTCTTGGGGAGACAAAATACATTACGTTTATAATCTCCATTAAATGTTTAAAATCATTATAATCTTCTCACTGGGTGCATTATCTGGTACAATTAGTAAGAACTTTGTGCATGGGGTGAAAGCTCAATGCTGTTTAAGTTAACTAAACCCAAGCGGACAGGTATTATAAAGGCATTACAAATTGAAAAGGCGGTAGCTGATAAGTGTTAAACACCCACCGTGAACGACATACAGCTGTTTTGGACTTATTGTGATCGATGTAGACAAGTACAACTCAGTTTTTTATGTTGACATGCTGTTGGTGTCAACTTTCAAAACCAGTTAAGCTACAGCTTAATACCTGTGTATTACGAAAGTTGCAGAGCGGGGGGAAAATATAAAGGTTTGTTAATGACTGAACTATAATAAGCAAGGGATTTATCGTTGTTTAATGATACAAATATATATACCCGTCCGACTTCGTTAAAGAAACTGTCTAAATACCTTAGGCAGATTTACCAAACTGCACACAATGGCAAAATATGATTGCGCAGTAGAGTATGGCAGAGATTTAACTACAACATACCGTACTGCAAGGGAAACGAAATGTAAGTCACGCATCAGTGAACGCAAAAAAACGCTTTAAACACCCATGGTTTTCTACATTGTCGTTTACAAACAAAACAACCAATGAGAAAACAACCAATAACTGGATACAGTCCCTAAGCCAATTGGTGCTGTGGCAAAGTATCAGCCAGCTAGCTGTGAGGATGACTGGAATTTTGGACAGCAAAAATACCTTGGTGGACAGTTCCTTTTTTTGCTTAACTCCCATTACATTTCTAAAAATTAAACGCCGGAACAAAATTATTGTCAGTAAATCACATACTTAGTATGCTTTTGTTATACAATAAACGTAGATTACATCCCATGTCAGTGTGGAGTGATAAATAAATTCACAAGCAATGTCATTGATAGCATGCTTCAGACATCAAATGACAGGGCTCGGGAAATCAGCCACCCGATTGCCTGAAGCAAATATATTTTTTTCAGACAAGTTGAAACCAAGAAACAAATGACCGATTTTATTCTATGCCTGTAGCATGTATTGTGTGATTGAAACTGCGTAATAAACTCAAGTATATTTTATTCTTGTCTTTTTCATCATATCATATCAGTAGATGTTTCACATTATTTACTCCTCCCAAAATCATACTTATGCTGTGTTTTCCGGCATTATAGAAAAAAGAAAGGAAAAACAATGCAACAGCCATCATATACTACTGACTGCATGCTATTCCCACAACCCGTATAGACCGGTCGCCCAACACTGAGTTCATTTCAGCACACAAGGCTTTCAGCGTTATTTGCTATTGAAGGCTAGAGGTGCGGAAAAAAACAAACAAAATTTACTCAACTGCTTTTTACGCAAATTTGAATTGCTGACAGAACTCACTTTAGGCTAATAATGCGGATGTTGCAGAGAGAGTGTTTTCACTGGTTTTATTTTGTGACTGGTTTCATTTCCAAACAATGCGAATGAAACATGATTGAATCAGGACTTAATAAACTGCCACATTCAATAGCTTTGTTTATGAGAGTGGTTTCCTTTAGGTGTTGTGTAATTCTGTGATTCGTTTCTTATTGATGGCATATGTAAAGTGTCGTTTTTAAAGTAAAGGGAGGTACATGTAACTTGACAGATTAGGCAATGTGACTAAGCCTACCGAACTATGTTTAGCTTCCTTAAAGCTTTGTGAGTTTAATGCAGCCAAGTTTTGGGGTAAGGCATTTTTATTTCAAGCAATTAAACTGTCAATCCATACTGCAACAATAAACCATTTTCCTAAGTTACCTCCCTTATTTGATTTGGGTCCCACAAGCTGTATTTTCTTCAAGCTCAACTAAACCTTACTAGGCCTACATGTAAATTATTTCATTTTTTAAAAAAAGGTTCATACATAACCTCTTAAAAAGTTTAAATGAAAGGCTGCAAAAATTAATCCTGAAAATGTTTTGATTGTAGCGCAAAATACGGCTCTAATTTGTATCAAGCAATTGAAGGTTATCTGAATACCCTACAAAGAATGGGGCTTAAAGTCACGATCCCCTAAGCTCGTCCTCATAGGACTTCT
The DNA here is from genome assembly GCA_031763545.1 of Mopalia muscosa. Lineage (NCBI taxonomy): Eukaryota > Metazoa > Mollusca > Polyplacophora > Chitonida > Mopaliidae > Mopalia > Mopalia muscosa. The sequence goes on along the minus strand of JARFOD010121570.1, from coordinate 10,629 downwards.
GGCTAAACCCCTGCGCTGTGGCGTCCAAATTTACTTACTATTATCATAACATGTTATGTGATTGCTTTGTACATGTATCTTGTAGGAGTTCATAGAAGTGAATTTCATTCCCAGTCATCATACAAGTTGAGTACGATGGTAAACCCCAATCAAATAATCCAATCATATAGAAGTTCTTTCACTCAGTTGCTGGCACAAAAGAGAAATAACATAATAATGCAGGCTGATGGTGTCAACCCCTAATCAATTTAATAATGATTATAAATTACTTTATTATTTCAGGAGGGTGTCCTAGATGTTGTGTTGAAGTACTCCGATGGCACAGTTTTCCCTTTACAGTATGTCCAGTCTGAGCAATATCACCTTGATGTGATTACCCTGAATAATCGCCTGATCGAAATTGCTCCCTACGCCTCCCCTTATCAACCTCGGGTTAAGGCGCTTAGCCAAGGAAAAGGAAACTTACTAAAAGTGTTGCTCAGGTTAGACAACTCTTGCTATAAGAAAAAAACAAATGCCTTAGCAACAACATTTGTTTACATAGATGTTGACATCACTGTGGAGAAAAGTTACTCAGAGATATCAGAATGATGGAGGCTTCCTTAATCGTGCCAGTGACCATAGGAAAAATGGGAAGAATCATCCAAAAGATGAACACTCTCAATGAGTCGAGGATGCGAATAGACACTCGTAGGGACAGACTGATGCAGAGGATCCTCAAACCCCCATTGATCAACCTAAAATTCAGGTGTATAACATTAATGATGATGTTGAAAAGAAAATTTTAGAAATTTCACCTGAACATAGACCACAGTTACAGTATACTCCAGTAGAGAAAGGAATGACACCGCTAGAAATCGGCATGTATGTCCTGCTTGCGATATTCTGCTTAGCAATCGTTGTTTTCTTGGTAAATTGCATCATTTTTGTATTCAGATATCCCCGAAAAAACTACCACCATCAAAGAAAGACTTAGAAGAAAATGCAAACGACTGGGTATGGATCGGTCGCGCAACATTGGAGCGAAATTCTGTCACGATGCGATCACCACAAGCTCTCATGCCGGCCTCTGATTTCAATGGAAATCACCAGTCAAATCTCTCACACAAGGACAGTTTTAGTGAGCCAAGTTCAGCCAGTAATAGCAATCGCAACAGCACCATCTCAGAGTATAAGGGCTCTGAATGTAGTATACGCATTACTAATAACCCATTCGAGGATGAAATGGGTGGTGCTGGACTAGGGGCTATGGCGCCGCTTAGTCAGTCGGTGAGGTCCGGGTTAGCCAACCGAGAACCCCAATGGGATTATGAGGCTATGGGAATGACCTATGATCAGCTACTCGAGTATTTTGACAATCTCAAAGAATCCACAGCATAGTGATTATATAAATATGTATTGACTTATATCTTTGTGATGTTTGTCTTCAAGGTTTCATTCAGTTTTTACAATGCTCGGTCAACCAAAATGAAGGACTTCCCATATTGGAAGAAAAATTGTAGTTGTGAATTTATTGAACAAATTAAATTCTTAGTTTTGATACAAAAAAAGCCCTGGCACACAATTGACGGAAGGATTTATGGCCATAGCTGTATTCACACTGTCGAGTTGACTGATGGCTTAAAAGATTTGAAACTTTCTGAAACAAGACTCAAATTGGTGAATGCCCAATTCTGAAAGATGTTGTGATTTTAGGTTTTGTATATATCAAATGATAAATATAATATATTGAGTCTATAATATTTATGTCACCTACTCTATTCTACAGACCTCCATGTTTTTATGCTGGTCTTTTTTGTATGGAATGTTTCGATAGCACCTGTTTGGTTGAATTTGGGTTACTTAGTGCTAGAACTCATTGATCAAAGAGCACTTGTTATTTTTCACCTTTTAAGTCACTACTGCCTCCATGAGCTACCCCCATGTCTTCCATCTATCCCCACCTCCACCAGCTATCCCCACTATGCCTCAGCTATCCTCCATCTCATCCAAATCCTCCAACTTTTCTCTATATCTATCCCCTCTGACTGGCAGATACCCACTCTGACCGACAGATATCCCCTCTGACTGGCAGATATCCCCTCTGACCGACAGATATCCTCTCTCACCGGCAGATATCCCCTCTCACCGGCAGATATCCCCTCTGACTGGCAGATATCCCTTCTGACCTGCAGATATCCCCTCTGATTGGCAGGTATCTTCTGTGATCAGCAGATATCCCCTCACCTACGTTAATTGGCATTCAAACCGCCTAGATCTTCAAGTATTTAGTTTTAGGCTTTCGTTAATATTTCGCTATCGTTCTTTTGTTATATTATTGTTCTTTTCTTTTACAATTACTACTGCCATTCATTTTTGTCATAATATTATTTTTGCCATTTATCTTGCATGTGTTCTACACTTAGCCCTTATACCTCATTATGTTGAAATTATGGTTTACTTTACAATAAGGGGCTTAGCCAGAAATCAAAAGTATGGTGTCCAAAGTGGTCATTTTTTTAGTAACTGGGAGGCCAATTTTTACATTTCCCTATCTGACTCCTGCATGTTAAAGTTTCTTAAAACAGGGTGTGGAAAAAGGCAATTGTTCAATTCAGGGGGTTAAAAGGACAGGACACATGATCACACATCTCTGCCTAAGAATTTTAATTTATAATTATAGACTTGTATTGACATGGACATCGTTGTATAATATCTTTGGTGAAGACCCTAATTCAACCATTTAGGCCATAGCACTTGTTGGCCAAGTCAGGCAGTTATAACAACAACAGCATGCAAATATATTGTGTGATTACATGCAAGCTGGTAGCCTTTATATTGTCCTGACATTCACTCAATGCGATTAATCTCTACACACAAGCCTCCTGTTGATGGTAGTTGACCTCTGAGATGAATCAAAACATGATCCCATCTGTTTGGGATGTCTTTGTTATGTGTCTTTTTGATTGGCCGGTCTTGTTATTGTTGCCAGGAAGTTAGAGTGGTTTTCTTGATTCATTGGGCTGGCAAGCTGTCAGATGAGTGAAATCATCATTAGTATGGCATTAGACCCCAGGATACAATACTCTAAAAAAGTGTTTTTTTACTATGTTTCTGTTCTCTTTCATGTAAATGAAACAACTACTGATTTAATCGCATCGAGTGAACATGGCGCTGAAGCCAAAATACGTCTACACTGGATTATTTACAGACTACAAATGTTACACTAAGTCTCAATTGACTAGTTACCAAATAACTTTAATGTAAGTTACTTTAATTTGCAGGGTTTAGTGGGTATCGATCCGACTTTCTGACCTACACTTTTAACTAGGTCAAAATGTTTAAATTGATCATTTATACGAGCTGTTTTTGTACGAATTATTTTATTGTTGTTTGTATTATTGTTATTTGTTAATGTGTGTGTACATGGTAATATGTGTGTATATATGTACGAGCACTTGTCAATCAAGGAGTCTGCATTTTATGAAGTATATAATTACATTGTATATGTACATGTATGTAAGTTTTTTTGTGATGTCTGATTTTACGAAATAGTTTTTGTGGAGTTTAGAAAGAGACGATTATGTTTTTTCATTAATTTGGGATTATACTGACTGCAGTAAGGACTGATGTTTTTGTGCTGGTCACATCTCTATGTTATGATTCTTAGTGTCATTATGAACTTTTAGCAATTTTAACTAAGGATTTTAAATGCTTTTCAAAATTATGAAAATGTTGCAACTCTAGCTGATGGCATTCAGGTTTTGGGAAAAATTCCCAAACAGGATGAGAAATCAAATCCCAAAATAATGAAAATGCTGATGAACAAACAATGTATATAAACTCAGCACTGTTATCAAGTACATTGACATTACAGTTGTCTCCCCTTCCTTTAATACTGACACTCAAATACATGAACTGTGTAACATGTAATTGAAATTAAATTATTATTATAATTAATAACTTTTAGTATAAACAGTTTTTTGACACATTTATTAAAGAACAATAAGCATTTAAATTTTATTTATTTTAGTTTTTTTTTTTTTTTTTTTTTTTGTGTTGTTTTTTTTTTGGAACTGTTTAATATCAGTAGTTTAATTTGCATATTCTGTTATTATTTGGTAAACAATTTTTTTTTAGATAATTCTTATAATTCGCACAATTTGATTCGAAATACAATTAAAAAAAAAAGAAAGCAATACGAAAATCATTGTAGCTTTCTTTGGAGATGTTGCTACTGAGCTCGGCTGACAAAAAAAAGCTGTTGATGGATTTTGTTTTGCGCTGAACATGTCTTAGATGCTTGGACTATTTTATCTCTTGTTACAAGCCAAGGGTTAGGGGGGAGCTTCCTAATGCCCTAATGCTATTAAAGCAGATCACTTGAGATAACCTTGTATTGCGTCCTGTGGTCGTCTTTGTCATGTTTGTTGCCAGAGGTGTTGAGGGTGATGAGCTGGCACACCACCATGTGAGTGAAATAACCCTAAGTATGGAGTAAAACACCCAAACAAAGCCAACCTTGCTGGAAGTCAATGTTGACAAGGGTTTTCTACATTGTCAGGATTTAAACAACCTTCAGTATCTCATAAAAGCCTTACATGTATCTCACAAAACATGCAGACACTGTACACTGCGTTATTATATAAAATCCTAACATGGTGAAAATTCAGCTTCATCAAAATTATTATTTTACAGGTTTTTTTTTTCTTTTCTATCTTTTGTTTTATTGATTAATTTACTGTGTTTTCAAAGTTCTTAAATTGCTATCACGGTGCCATTTTTTCCTACAATATATGCATGACCTTGACCTGATGCCATAACATCTATAAGAGTTCTATATCAAAATTATAAGTATTACCCAATGTAATATTTATCTATCTATTGCAACGGTATTATAATGACCTTGACCTCTGACATAAGGTCAGCAAGAGTTCAATGTAAACAATGTAACTTCTTTAAATCATGCTAATATTCATCAGGAGATCAAATTAAATCAGTCCTATAGAAACATGAAATAGACATTGTTCTCTCACAAAATTAACAATTGGTTTTTAAGTGCCAAATTTTTATTAATGAAAGGAGTTTTGTTCTCAAAGTGGAATCCGATAGAATCTACACCATCCCTATCTAAGGGTTTTGTATTTAAGCCATTCTCCATTGCAACCATTAGTTAACCCAGAAATGGAGTATACAGTCCTGTCATATACATTAAAAAACGTCTCCAGCTAAATTAATGTGCTAGACTCATTGCAACTGGATGAGCTTGTCAGTGTCGCATCTTCTGATTAGTGCCTACAACATCCTAGGCAGCCAATGGGAATACCTCATGTAATCATATAATTCTGTAAGCTTGAACATTGAACACTAAACTTAACAGGAAACTTGAATGTGATCCTTGAAATAATGGAAATGGCCTTAATAAAATGCTAAAACCTTGAACACTTATATCTAATTATCTCCCTTGTCAACATTTTAATTGTATTGCTTTTGAACAGTCAATCTGAGTAACCATTAAAATGGACAAAAATAAACTTTGATTAAAATAAGAATCTTGTGAATTAAACAACTTTCAGGTGGTTTCCTCCCCCATATACATGTAGCAGAAATTCTTTAATCAATGTCTTAGTGAAATAACCTAATAAGTACGATGTAAAACCCTAATCAAATAATCTTCTCCCCCAGTCAACCCATTTGTCCCTGATAAAGGAATAACTTCGACAAAACAAATTTAGACAAAACAAATTGTTTGTGTATTTCAGAATAGAACAACTGGTAATATAAAAGAGAAATTAAAACATGATTAACATGTTACATGACAAAGAATTAAGACTTAAGGGGTCAGTTGCTCACAAGGCTATTAGTCACTAACATCAGATTAAATCACTAATAGTGGGATAGAGATGGTGTGTAGTCCTATAATACAGGGTTAAGTTTAATAGTGCTTCAAGCAACCAGGTCAAAGAGTTTAACTGATGCATTACTAAATAGTCCCCCTACAGCCAACATTACATGTACAGTGAAAAATAGAGACATGGGTTGTTTTTTTTCAAGTGGTCCTTGGCGTTTCTTATCCCATTTTTGCCAACCTAATAAGAACAAATAAAATATCATTAGCCAAAGCAGTACCATGGTGAACAATGGAATCAAAATGGATAGAACTTTATCCACAACTGTTAACTGAATGCCACAATGTAAATGTCTTACATATCATGATTGGTTGACAATACTCCAGTCAACTTTTATTAAACCAGTGCGAACTCGGAACGTTTAGTTCAAGATCATCCAAGCTAATTTAGTTTTTGTTGATTATAAGAGGTAAATCCCAGGTATATGCTTTGAACGTTACACACCTATATGTTTCAACCCATTTATTACATGTCAAAATTTCTCTGAACAAAATAGGATCTGATCTTTAAATTAGTTTTGATCAAATATCCTGATATCTGAACAACATGCATGTATTGTTTAAATAAAATAATTCACTAATAAGAGATTTAATCATGTGTGTTTTTGTTTGCTTTTTAATTTATAGATTTATTTGTTTGATTGGTGTTTAAGAACTACGATCTTACTGAATTTTATTTTTGCCACTATTTTGCAATGTTTGTGTTGGAGAACACAGAAACTCAGTTCATAATATTCACAGTTTAGAGTGTACCATTGATTTGCTTAGCACTGGATGATGATTAACTTTCTAACATTATCAAAACATTTCACATTTTGTGGATGTACTAGTGTCAATAAGTGTTGAAATACACCGCCTTCATATGAGTGAAAATACCCCTAAGCATGGCTTAAAACACCAATCAAGGTGGGATGGGGTGCTGGTATCAGTACATTTGTATTAATGTTTTGTGGTATTTTTGTCAGCAATACGTGTGTGAAAATACTGTGTTTGTTTCTTCATCCTTTTACGGTCTTCAACCAACATGTATGAGGGGGACAATAAAACTCTCCAAGGGATAAAAATAGAAAGAAAACACCCTGATGTAATTAAATCTTAACTGTAATAATTAATTTAGTATTAACTTAAGGACACCATGTAATATGGTTGAATACATCAGAAAAAGATGACCTCAAGGTCTTCAATGTGTGCTAAACTAAAAATAGGGCACCACTCAAGGGGTGCAAGATACGCCGCTGCAAGTTGTTGGTTTGGCACCACCAATAAGCATAAAGTTGTTCTTTTTACCTCCAATGAGCCAGGAACTTGTTAGCTTTGTCACCTCCAGTGGTATTATGGACAATGGTGACATTGACCTTGATCAAATGACCTTGGATTTAGGTCATGATACACACCCTAGTCATGAGGAACATTTGTGCAAAGTATAAGCTTCAATGTTTTTGTTTTAAAGTTATGGCCCGGACAAAGTTTTTAGTATTATGGACAAAGTGACCTTGACTTTGACTCAATGACCTTGAATATAGGTCATGACAAACACCCTAGTCATAAGGAACATTTGTGTTAACTATAAGCTTCTTCAAAGTTTTAGTTTTAAAAGTTATGGCCCGGACAAGGTTTTTAGCATTATTGAAATCTTGACCTTGACCCAATGACCTTGGATATAGGTCATGACACACACCCTAGTCAGGAAATTTGTGCAGGGTATAAGCTTCTTCAAAGTTATTGTTTTAAAGTTATGGCCCGGACAAGGTTTTTAGTATTATGGGGATAGTGACCTTGACCTTGGATACTAAGTATAAGCTTCTTCAAAGTTGTCATTGTAAAGGTATAGGCTAGACAAGGTATAGCGGACAGAAGGACGGACAGACAGACAGCACCATAACATAATAAGTCCACTTTCTACTAATTTCTAATTTATTCAGCCTTTAAGGATTTCAATGGAGTAGCCCACCAAGAAAAGAACACAATATATATGAAAGACAGAATGATTTTTTCTGAAAGGATTTCTAATATTATGTTTAGTGTGATACCTAATGACATATCATGGGTGGAATCTGATGAAACAGGAATTGAAACCCTGTTTACACCTATCATTCTATATTTCAGTTGACACTGATTAACATTAAAATAAGATTTGTCTTCCCCTCATTTGGGGAACACTGGCTGATAAACAACCAGTTCCAATTTAATCTAATTAAAATCAGAACTCAAAAATGCTCCCTGTGTTTTGTTTGTCACAATTTTGAGATCTAACACAATCACCCCACCTACAACATCGATTGGTTTCTTAAAATGGCCAATCACAGAGCTGCTTCTCAATTCTGGTTTTTAAAACCCAAGATTTTCGCCAACAAACTGTAGTTTTCTGAATGCATTTTTTTACATGTACAGTAAATATATGCAGCATAATAAACAATCACCAATCCAAAACAATTTTCTTTGAGTGGAATTGCATTTTGCACCTGTTTACAAGTACTTACAACATCAACACAGAACAAAATCAGACTTCTGCTTGTTTTAGCTGAATTTGGGGTCTACCATGGCCCTGTGTTTTTATTGGACAACTGAAACTGTGACCTTTCCTGGAACCAAGTAAACCCAATTGAACAGAATAAGTACAGTGACTGCATTAGATCTCAATATATAGACAAATAAGATCTGATTTTAATTAGAATGAGACCCAATTAAGCCGAAAATATCTTATGAAGACTTGAATACTTTCCTCCAATATTGCATTTTTTTTATATTGATACTGAACCTTTTTCTTTTGAAATTGAATATTTTCCCGTTGAAATTTGTGGGCATTCAATATTTTGGGGACAAACTTGATACATTTTTAAATGTACAGACATTAATGCGGCTGGTAGATATGATATGTTAAAAATATAGTTTCAGACATTTTTCCGCTTTGTTTTGCAGACATATTCTAAAATTCCAGAAAATTTTACAGGCCAGGGTAACTTTTTCCCCCGTGACATGACCTCCAAATGTCTGAACATTTTGACCCTTATGTTGTTAAAAGAGCTAGCCACAATGTTTCAAAAGCATTGTTTCCAGACCAGTCTAACTCGGCTTCCATCATGGGATTGTCAGCGTCTAAGAATATCTCTGCTCCCTCCTCATCTAAACTTTGACCGTAACCTGGAAAACGTAAAAGTATAATTGTAAGTTGTGATTCGTTTCGGTTTTAAAATAATTTTACTCGACTAAAGAATTGTTAAATATCAAGAATTGGGAAAGCAAACCATTTAATAATATCTTTAACTTTGTTTTAATATCTTAGACTTAGTTGTTTTTGATTGGTATACTCAAGGGTATTTGACTTATATGACGAAGGATTGTCCATATTACATTGTTCCTTGCGTAAATAGGATGGTAAATAGAATCAACTGCTGAGCTTCCAGAGAAAGACCTCAATATCCCTGCCAGTGAGACTCGTTAAGGTTTAATGATGTAGTCTAGGGTATCTCACGATAGCCGTTTCATTTAACAGTGTTCCTTGCCTTAATATGGCAGAAAACTTTGTAAAAATCACCCCTGCAATTATAATACCAGAGCCATATCCTGTGACTCACACATATACCTGTTGGTCAACAGAGGGACATGAACCTTTCAATGGTACATCTAATAGGATTGGTAGGCAGACAGGCTAATCACAAAGCCAAGGCCGTGGGGCGTGTCAGTAAGAGCTTACCACAATCAGCCTGTAGCTTTAAACTGTTCACATCTTCAAGGAGATCATCCTCTTCATACTCATCCCACACTGACATACAAATAAAAATGTTTTTAACCAATCTTGTCGAAACATTTTATTTTGATTACAATATTACACACGAAACTTGCCAATATGATACAGTTTGTGTGATTTATTTGGGTTTAATGTCATACTCAAGGGTATTTCACTTATATGACGACAGATTGTCCACACCGCACCTAAGCTTATTAAAATGGAAAACTTAGAGGAAACCTTGTAAAAACCACCCCTGCGATTGGCAGAGCCACAACATGTGACTCGCTCATATACCTGATGGTTGACAGCTGGACGGTACATCGAGGCAGGTTCAGTTTAGTAAGCGCACACGCTACCACTAAGCCACGCTGGCTGGTCCCAATATGATAAAGAAATCAGGCCCCTTTAGCAGTCAATCTTTGGCAAAACCTGCCAACCGATTATGCAAAAGACAATCTCAAGTTTTAAGAATCACATAGGACAGCAGGATAGCTTGATTTTGTGCAATCTTAAACAAATGATAATGCTAATGATAAAGTCCATCATGTGAAAAGCAGTTATATTACAAAAGTAATCTTATAGATTCTTTAGATTTAAGAATGTTGTATCAAGTTTCATAAACATAGGCAATATAATCTTCCCTTAATCAAAAAAGTTTTGGTCCATGGAATTATTACTTTTGACAGTTTTAAGGAACTAGGAATAGTGTGTTGTGGGAGGCAGATGGTGGAGATAGCCAGTTGTTCCATTCCGGAAAAGTATTGGGGCAAGACTGACATTAGTTATTACATAATACTATTGGGCTTATAGCATCATGCAATTATGTACCAGCTGTAAAGGTCAGCTCCCTGTCAAATCGAAGGTTAGGGTCATGTAGGTCATAGAGGTCGACCTTGATGTAACTTGTTTGAGAGGCATTTAGAAGATGATGTACGAAACATAACACAAGGCTTTATGGATTACAACTTCTAGTTTATTAAGGGTGCAACGTTTCAATGTCTATTCAGGCATC
>JARFOD010121559.1:961-14476 GCA_031763545.1 Mopalia muscosa | reverse complement strand
GTTTGTATTTTAAACTGTTAGGCTCCTTTAATAGAACTTAGTTACAATAAAACATATAGACTAGAATCAGTTTTTAATAATATATTGTTGCTCGTTTTCCTTTTTAACAGGAGTCCCCATTTGTGAACAGAATAGTGGATGAGAATGGTACAGTTAGCTATACTGGGTACGCGTTGGACGTCTGGAATGAGATAGCAAGGCGACTAAACGTAAATTATTCGATCAGCGAGCCGGAAGACGGAGAGTTCGGTACTGTGTTACCGGATGGGTCGTGGACAGGAATGATCGAAGAAGTCCATCGGAAGGTTCCTGCTTATTTTCTGTGTTTCTTGAACATTAATGAAAATTTCATAAATTTATATATTAACCTCGTCCAACTGCAACTGTAATGTATTATTTTATACTTCAACCGTATGCTTTGATCCCTAAATAACCAAGGCGAACAAATTCATTTATATTCGACCCTTAAATAATTAGTTTATTGAATGCATATGTTTATTTTTAACATTTTGTCAAACTAAGTGGAAGGCGAGTCTTGGATTTTGTGTTATTTGAATTGTTTCTTCGATTCTATATAGCAACCATCCAGATTTGGCGTGAATTTGAGATGGTTAATTTATCTTGAATTTATTTTACCACAGACAGCGGATGTGGCTATTGGGCCAATTTCAGTCACGGCTGAGCGGGAAAACGTTGTTGACTTCGCAACTCCCTATTACGATTTTGCTGGAATACAGATCGTGATTAAAAAGACTGAGCCAGAAAGTAGCATGTTCACGTTTACCACAGTCTTCTCCATAGAGGTGTGGCTGTGTTGGTTCAGTGTGTTAGGCGCCACTGCCATTCTGCTACACGCCTTTGACAGACTCAGCCATTGCAAGTGTGGCAAAGCAAATGTGGACCCTGAGCCGGGTCGAGAGGGTTTCGACCTCAAAGACAGCTTCTGGTTCGTCATTGCATCTCTAACACTATCAGGTAACATGATGTGTAGTTGTTTTTTGTTTTTTCTTGCAAAGGTTTATAAAAATGGCTTCCAAGAACGGCGTCAGGCTTAGCGAAGAGCATCATAGCTTTGCATTTTCAGGAAAACTGTAGGAACTCGTCCAGCGAATTTCAATAATTTTACCTGCAACATATTCGATAATTTTTGTGTCTCTTTGAAAGTGAAGATTAACAGTATTTTCGTTATTTTGGGATAACACTTTCCTAGTATGAACAGATTCTAGTTCAGAAAATTTGGCAGAATCTGGAATCTGTTCAAACTAAGAACGTAGTAACGTAAATACTGCTGAAAAATATTGATGTTTATGTTAATCATGCGCGTTACCAAAAATCATAATCCAGTCTAATCGTACTTTAATACGATCGGATGTAATATTTAATTGTTATTTAAGACGCTAAGATCTGTACTTTGTTTAACCTAAAATGAAGCATATAATGTTGTTTATTTGTTCCATTTGTCAGTTGCTGTTGTTTGCCGTTCTTTCTGTTTCACATAAATTCATCTTCCCAGCAAATACGCTACGTAGCTGCAACGTTGTATACCACGTATTCATTGGTAACGTTGCAAAGTAACCAAATAAAAACGTTACAGCAACCAAACTCTACACTGAAATTCGGTTGTTTGTTTGTACCAGTTGATACAACATAATTATATTGTTGTCAAAACGTCAAAGGAAAACATTGTAGTTTAACTTTGTAACAGCACAAATTGACTCGTTGTGACGTTGTGTAGTTGTTGCATGATGCAACAACAATATTACAACGTAGCAATAACGTTTCTGATTTGTTGACGTGTTGTTGTATTCTAACGTTTGTGGTAGTTCACAAAATTCCGTTGCAACAACGTTACACCGTACTAACAAAACCAAATCAGGGACTACCTTGTTTGGCTTGCTGGGTTATTGTTACAAATATAATACCTGCTGATTATTAGACCACCAGTATGACCGGACAACAAACGGACTATCGAATACATTTTTTCCCCTTTTATCATGATAGGTCCGGAGAAGCGACCGAGGTCATTTTCGAGTCGAATATTGGTTACTGGCTTCTGGTTCTTCTGTAGTATTATGATGGCCACGTATACCGCTAACCTAGCTGCCTTGTTGACCTTGTCTCGACTGAGTGCTCCGGTGGCCAACTTGGATGACTTATTGGCACAGTCTCAAATTCGCTTCAGTACGGTCAAGGGTACATCCATGCAAACGTATTTTCAAAGAATGGCGGAGATAGAAACCAACTTCTACGAAATCTGGAAAGAAATGAGTTATGGAAATGATAGTAACTCTTTACAAAGAAGCAGGTACGCTGTTTGGGATTATCCTCTGCCAGACCGCTACAAAGTTATCTGGCAACAGATGGAGGAAACTCAAATGGTGAACTCAACCGATGAAGGAATAGAGAGAGTTTTACACGAAGACTATGCTTTTTTCACGGAGGCTCCAATCATCAAGTATAAAATGAGTGAACACTGCGACATCACAGCAGTGGGCAACCAGTTCAGTGCCAAGCCATACGCATTTGCTCTTCAAGAGAAGTCTACACTGACGTCTGTTGTTTCCGGAATGTAAGTGATAATAGAAATAAAATTATCGAACGGCTTTAAGAGCAAATTGTGATTTCTTTAAGTATATATTACCTGAGATTTACGAATAAAAAAAAGCATTGTTCATTATTATTGATCTACTTAACCTATTGGGTTTTAAACTGTTGGTGAAATATATTTTAATTACCCAGTTGTGTTAGGTTTTATGATGATTATAAAATATCACATTTTTTACTACAAGGCAAAGCGGAAAAGAATTTGTATTAGTTAGATCTAATTAAACAAACACAACTGCATTGCCAAATTCTTTATTTGAGTTGCGTCCCTTTACCCTTAGTCCGATAATCCGATTCGAGCTATACACAACCAAAATGGCAACTGAGAAAAGCAATGGATGTATGATAACTGTCATAGAAAATCCATTGCTTTGTCAACAGCGACAAGGAAGCTAATGGTGCATTGGTGACACTGCAATTCCAAAGCCTAACTTAATGTTAAGGGAAGGATACATTTATTGCTACGTAAATAAGTAAAGGGAAATATTTGTCAGTGTGGAACGTTTAATGATTGGGGTCTCATTCCTCATTTCTTCGTGTTTGCGGGCAAGAGCGATGATGAAAAAAGATAAGATCTGGGTTTATGTCTTCTGGTCATTATAGGATCTTACTTTGGGAAGATGTATTGTATAAAAGTTTGTTATGGTTATAATATATTACTTGTTTGACTTGAATAAGCAATTAGTGGGATTTTGTTTGTGTTTCCACTAAGGTATACAAGTGCTTAATTGTATGAGGCATTATTTTGATTCTAAAATATCCACTCTCTTTTGATTATTAAACGTCTCCATTTAAAATGTTACTGTTTTTTCTGAAACAAAAAAAATCCCGACATACATTGTCTTCTTCCGGCATATACAAATAACACAATATATTGAGTAAAGTGGGTATATAAATCCAATGACGTTTAAAGGCAATGTTTTACACATTTAAGTTCAAAATAAACAAAATCTGTTTGGTAAACTTGCAGTGTTAAATTTAGCAAACAGTTATTCACAATGTATCACAAAATACTAAACTAAAGGAACAACACCACTCCAGAGAGAGACTGGAACAGTACGTTCGTTAAAAAAGTACGTTATTTCCTTTTTTTTCAGCATTCTGGAATTACAACAAGAACGAGTATTAGAAACTCTTAAACAGAAATGGTGGCCGGAAGTGACGGGGATTTGTGGCAGCGTTGAGACGTCGGAAGGGGTTGGAATTTTAGAAATGGCGGGAATCTTCATGCTTGTGGCTGCCGGTGTCGTCTGCGGCGTCCTGACTCTCTTTATTGAACTGATAGTTTATAAAGTCTCTGCGATATCAAAGGTAGTGTTTTTTTGTTTTAATCAAAGATAAAATATATGGAAAAGTCAGTATTAAAATATCCATTTCTTCCCATAACATAGATGAAAGACGTAGAAAAGAGCGGGGGAAACAAGCAATCAAACAAATTGTTGTTTGATTCAGAAATCATGGTCCATGGTATAAACTTAAGTTAGTATGAATACTAGAAATACATAAATTGGTTATGTTGTGCAAGCTAAATGGTGGAGATCGTTTTATTTTAAGTGTAAATCAGTTAGTGGTGTGATATTTATGTTGATCTTTATTCATCAAATAAGGGCGGTACACTTTTGTAAACGGTTCTCTTTCTTTTTGCAAAACTTCAGAGTTTGTATGGATTGATAGCACCGGATAGAAATGTGTGTGTATGGATGGATATGACGGGCTAGAATTGCGTTTGTTGTTATGTGGATGGATATGAGGGGCTATATGTTTTATACGTGTATGGATTAATTATTTAACAGCACTAGCTAGAAATTATTTGTGTTTGATTAATATTAATTAATTAATTAATATCACAGGCTAGAATTGTGTTTGTTGTTTTATGGATGGATAGGAGAAATAATAGAATGGTGTTTGTTGTTGTATGGATGGATAGCACCAGATAGAATTGTGTTTGTTGTTGTATGGATAGATAGCACGAGATAGAATTGTGTTTGTTGTTGTATGGATGGATAGGACGAGCTAGAAACGTGATTATATGGATGGATTGCACGAGGTAGATTTTGTTTGTGGTTGTATGGATGCATATCACGAGCATGAAATATGCGTGTGGTCTGTGGATGGATAGCACAATCTGTAAATGTCCTTGGAATATAAATGGACTTGTTTTTATTTTAACAGAAAAAGAAGAAAAAAGCCGATGCTGTGGAATCTACTGTGGTGAATACAGTAGATAATTACCGCGTGTCGTTAGACATGGTTAACTTGGGACTCCAGACACCAAGCTCATGATCTCAATAAGCCCAGCGGAATTACATATATGAGCGATGCGCCTTGAATGTCAGTTAATGATGTCTTCGGCCAGACTGGTTACCTTATCAATTTGATGTAATGATTCACACAATGCGAAGGGTAACAATCGGATGACGATGAACGGATTGATACAGAACGGGAACTGTTTGTATCCTTAGTTTTGCGGGATAGCCTGAGGCATGGAATTGCAGTGTCGCCAATGCACCACTAATGCGTCTGGTATCAAAACAAATATAGACGTAGGTTTAAACTTCGCTTTGGGATCCATACCTTGGACCTGGAATATCGTATTTGTCAAGACAAGTCCGGACATGTTCGTTAATGCGTAATAGATGACCATGTAAACCATGGTGTAAAAGGATTATTTTGTGAAAAGTAGACATTCGTTAGAGGTACAATATTGGCTTTTTTCATTGAATACTAGACAATCATTGAAGACACAATATTTATCCAGCACAGTTTTAGGAGGATATTTAGGAAGATTAACAGTCGTAGACATTCTACATACTCATCAGTAAGTCTATTGCTCAATGACCATTTCAATTAACTATTGGGGTGTATTTTGTACATATTTTAGTGTTTCCTGAATATGCCACACTTTCTGTTGACTGGTGTCACTTTCCTGGCAGTTTTGTTATACTGTATGTGGAACATTGGCAAACCAGATCCATCCTCATTTATATATAAAATCATGTGCCTTAGAACACATCAACTCAACCCGGTCAAATCATATTCCCCTACATGTGTCTAGTTGTGGTGGAACAGAAGAGGGGCTGTTTTTTCATTCCAGAACAGCAATACTGTCCAAAAAAATACTACTATCTGCTCATTTTGACACTTTTTACAGCCAATATGTCGGCTAATATGGTAGCTCTTCGAGTCGTCGTTGGTTTAAGGCGACGAACAGTTATAAACTTCTCTGACTGGGCGAGTACAAAACAAGCGATCTCTTTAACTTGTCAAGTGAAAATTGTTAAACATGTTATGTGACATATTATTCATGTGTATCAAGCTTTCTTTCTTCAATATTTTTGAAGGCATTTTTATTTTTTTGATTGATACCAGCCATGCTGGAATTCAGATAAATCATTTAGCAGATACAAAGCAAGTCTTACCGTTTGCTGATATCTCCCATAAAACTGGCTCTTAAGTTATCTAAAAATTATTTTGTGGACGAGGGATTGGGATACGTCACATATGTTTTATTATGTGTATGACCCTTGACAGATTTGAAATAATCCAGTTATGGTACAGTCTCGCCGTCCTTATTTTGTCAGCTACAATCCGGACATATTCATACGGTCCATGCCTACATACATCTCCCTGAGAAAAGGCGAAGAAGAAACTCGTCTCATTAAGCCTCTCGTCCTTGCCTCCGTAGACGGTAAAACCTTAGTAAACTATAGTTTACAACGGCTACTTTCAGATGACCACTCTATACCCATCTCAATCAGATTGGGTCATTTTTTACAATAAAAAAGAGGCGGTCTAAACACAGGATGACAAGTAGACCATACATGTAATATACATGCACGATCTAAGACCCATAACGAGTCCTAACATAACCACAGACACGTTAATTGACAGAGGTGCCATGTTTGTTTGTTGTAGACTTTAATGTGTAAACGACTTTCTAATTGGCTGCTTGTTTCCACAATAATCCAATTAAATTTTTTTAACGCCACGTTTTTGCCTCGAATTGAAGCAAGTTATGTGGACGTCTCGTCTTACACATTTTGACCCTTGCAATAGGAAGACGGCCTACATATAGCCTCCATATCACTTGGCACTGTCATGTTCAAGGCACTTCAAAAGCCGTTCTAAAATAGAATCGAACCTACTCATACGTAGAGACATTGACCCTAAGATACACCCGGAAAACATTGTTTTGCACTTCTTTTTATTTGCTGGTCTGTGGCATACGCCGCCCCAAATATTGGCGCAAATTAATGCGCGATGGCCTGGCATAGCGTACGAGAGTTGTCTCAGTCTTGTCCGCTAAAGAAACTCTCTCGAGAATACGATACTATTTGTATACTATCTCCAAACTCTAGAATTCGTTATTTTTTTCAATGCAGGCTGATTTTTTTTTTTCTGTTAAAATGTCTTCGGCTCAAACGGGGTGTATTTTCGTGAAAAGTATCTTTAAACCTTTGTAATCTGCCTATTATTTAATTAATAACGATTAGTTAGAGACACGTATGTCCATGTTTTATTGTGAGTTTGTACGTGAGACTTGCCTTAGGATAATTTATATGCTATTCTGTTACCTAACCAAAAGTAAATACATGAAGCTTATAATTTACGTTAATAGAGCCGCAGGACTGGAAATAACTTCCGTTTATCGAGTTTGGTCTTTATTATAATTCATACAATAATTGAAAGTATAATCATTATTAATATATCACACCTAGATTTTGTTTTACTCGTTGGTTATTTGCCCTTATCAATTTTAAACTCGATGATGTAGAGTTTCGGATAATTGTCAGAATTAATAATAAAATTGTATATATGATTCTGATCAATCTTAAGTTATATAGTGGAGGTTGTTAAATACTAACTACGATTTACTTGTTTATCTGTGATAAGAGGAAAATGGACACGGTAAATAGTATAAATATGCACTACACTGTAAATATATTAGCAGGTGCATATTATCACTATATTAATTTGTGATTGCTAGTTGAACAGTTTATATATACATTGCACTATGAAATCATAATTTGTCGGCTTTCTGCATATCAATTATATTGTTTGTAACTTGGCATTAGTTTCTACATACTTTCGTTGGCCCCTGTGAACAGATCAATTTGCCCTGGTGCTCTCATAGCTATTAAGGAGCCGCACGAAACCAGTGCATGTATTTGTGGGGTATCTGTATTGAGACTTATGATCTTCCTATCCGATGCCTGTGAAGTCTAAGGTGGTTTCCTCCACCCTTTCACTTGGACTTCATCGTATGAGTGAAATGACCCTAAGTAACACGTAAAACCCAATCAGACATGTAAAAAACCATCTTAGTATTTGAACTTGGTTAAGGATAACGGTACCTTTAGACCAAACGATTCACAGGCAAAAAAAGCTTCGAATGTATAGGCTAATATTAACCAAGAAGCAAACCCCAAATTAACCTTAGGATGAGTTCAGATTTCCATGTTGTTGTTGTTTTGTTTGGGGCCCTCCAGTGATACATTTTTGTTCAATCAAGATCTGTTTTTTCACTTGTCGTCTATAAGACATATGTAACACTCAGAATGTATCACACAAGCTGGCTAAATGATTTTTTGGGAAATTAGGAAAAAGAGGAAACGTAGGTTGGTATATATGTGTAAACATAAATATACTGGAAAGTTTAGCTCAGAAGATTATAACTACCATGAAATAATCACCTAATTGTTTTACTCAATATTTCGGTTTATTTCCTAACGGGCACCAGTTACTTCGCACTTTTTTGTCTTTCTTACTATGATATGTCAACAATGTCAAATATAAAGCAAACATGACATTTTCGTTCTCTCTTCCTTGGTCTGTTTTATACTATTGTGCCCCCTTTAGGTTATCAGTCCTGTTCCCTGCAAACTGAGTTAAATATACTAATATAAAGTGTTTCTGAAATGAAGAAAGAATGAATCGGTCCTTGTCTATAAACCAAAGTATAGACGCTTGTATAGTGATTGAAGTGTAGATGTTTGTCTAATGACCGAAATGTGTATGGTTGTCTATATTAACCGACGTATAGATGCTTGTCTAGGCCGAAGTATAGACGCTTGTATAGTGATTGAAGTATAGATGTTTGTCTATTGACCGAAGTGTGTATGGTTGTCTATATTAACCGACGTATAAATTCTTGTCTAGACCGAAGTATAGATCCTTGTCTTTAGACTGAAGTATATATGCTTTCTATTGACCGAAGTATATATGCTTGTCTACATTAACCGGCGTAAAGATGTTTTTTTCTTCACCGAAGTATAGATGCTTGTCTTTAGACCGAAGTATAGATGCTTGTCTATTGACCGAAGTATGTGCTGCTGATCTTGATTGACCGAAGTATACATGCTTGGCTGACCGAAATATAGATGCTTCTTTATAGACCGAAAAAGAGATGCGTTTGCATACACAGAAATATAGACGCTGGTCTATAGACCGAATTATAGATGCTTTTCTAATAGATATACTTGTCCTATAGACCGAAGTATAGATGCTTGCCTATTGCTTGCCTATTGACCAAAGTATAGATGCTTCTTTATAGACCGAAATAGAGATGCGTGTCCATACACAGAAATATAGACGCTTGTCTATCGACCGAATTATAGATGCTTTTCTATAGACCGAAATAGATATACTTGTCTTTAGACCGAAGTATAGATGCCTGCATATACACCGAAGTATACATGATTGGGTTTGAACTGATTTAAATATGCTCGAGTTTAGATCGAATCATAGATGTATGTCCACAGAACGAGACATACCTGCGGTATTTAAACCAAATCATAGATGAAGTCTATAGAGAGAATAATACGTGATTATCTTTAAACCTAAGCATATATTCTTGTCCACACGCTATATTATACATGGTTGCCTGTAGATCGACGTAAACTAGTTTGTTTGCCTATACATAGAAATGAAAACAAATGTCGACATTTTTCTATAAACCATGATTAGATATCTTTCTATGCACCGAATTATGCATAATTATCCACAGCCAGAAGAAGACGAGGTTGTTTAAAGACAGGAATATACCCGTTCTTGTCCATATACCGAATGCAAATACATGTATATTCCTGTCTATAGACAATTATACTCCTTAGATAAATTTGACGGAAATTCGATTTTGGTTCTCCTGTATTCCTTTATAAATAGATTGTGCGTCGGTTAAATGATCCCCACTGAGGTCATAGTTGTGTTCAGCAAACCTAAATCCTTTAATTCGTCGGTTTTGAGTTAATTGTAAAAAGCACAGCGTTATCAATACAATAGAACATTTAATAAGAAGCGTATATATACACATGTATTTTGCCACTTGCAAACATTGGTAGACGTTAAATTGACAAAGTTGACGAATTGTTTGCTATATGGCGATCTGACAGGCATGTGACTTCAATTAGCGGAACGATTACACAGATAAACAGTACAACAAGACCGACTAGCGTCAACTAGAAGAGCAATAACTATACGCTTTTACTCTTAGAAATAGGACGCAAGTGTAAACACCGTTCATTGTTATTCGCGATTCTTCGAAAAAGGCTTATTGTGGCATATATGTGTAATAAACAATACAAGTTTTGTTAATAAACACCATAATACTGCATTTATAATCAGTTGTTTATGTCAACGTTTTTCCTGTTCGCTTTATACAAAAGCTTTGGATCTAAACAGGCGCAAAAGTTTTAACACGACTGAATGTTTTTTATTTCATTATTTTCAACATGTCATATATCGTTATCAACTGATAAACCTGAGTAGGTGTGTTCACAGCATTTCACTCGTGGTGATGTTTACCACGGAATTATAAGAAAATTATTCCACAAGTCTGAGATAGACGTACACATGTATTCAGTGTAGGCTTATTCGCATAGAAAACAAACCCCAAACGGTGTTCCCTAACATTCGTTTAGGGCGATAAGTAAATTTCTTTAGGACAAGGCAGTGGAAGGCATCATGTCAGCTGGCGGTGCTAAAAAATATCCTATCCAACATACCTTTCCAGGACCGTCGGAACTAAAAGTTCCTGTCGCCGAAGATTTCGATCACGAATACTTCAAGAAAATCGCCAGTCGCAAGGGAAGGCGTCTTTCAACATTTCCAGCTGTGGCTATTTCCGAGGGTCGTATCGTCCAAACTTATGGAACGGCCGTTCCGGAAGACGTCACCGACCTGTTCTATGCTGGTGTGGAGACTGTGTACTGTATTTCACCTGCTCCACAGCCCAAGACGAATACAGCTAATAACGCCAACAAATTGCCACCTCGACTGATTAAGAAAGGTTCCGAAAGGAAGCCTCGGACAATAGATGGAAAGAATACTGACCTAGACTCAATTTTAGCTTCAAATAACATTGAAAAGCGAGAGACAGAACCTCTTAAACAGCGCAAACAATCAGTTGGGACATTGAAGGACAGACAATTGGGACAGACACCTTGCCGATCAGTTACCTCTGCAGGAACAGATCTGTCCACAGATAAGGAAATACTCAAGGACTTAAGAGTGTCGCTGAAGACAAGGGGAGAAAGTTTTGAAGTCGACATAAAAGATCAGTACCCAGCTTGGGCGTCAGACAGACTATATTCTGCAACCGATTCAACTTCACTGTCAAGCAAGGAGCGGAGAGTATCTTCCACTGAAGATACCTCGTTATACATGACAAACATCACCAATAATCGCCGTCAAGTAAGTAAAGGTGAACTTAAAAAGAAAAGAATCGGAAAGAGTACCAAGGCAGAAAAAGTGAACACAGGGTCAGGAGAAATGTCTGCTTCAAAGACTACCGCCCCAATGGGAATGTCTTTGGCCATCAGCGGAAAGGTACCTGAAGTGAAGCAAGCTAAGGATGTCAGCAGCTACCAAGTGCGACAAAAATACGCCGACGAACTGGAAAGAAATTGGCTTGCAGATATGGTGAAGAAAGCTAAAAAGAAGACAGTGAATGGAAACTGGTTGAATCGGAGATATGATTTGAGACTTGACATGTTCTACAGCCCTGAACCGGATGATGACAGTGATACGCTATCTGATAACGTGCCTGAGGCAATTCCCCTCCAAATTAGTCATAGACAAACTGTCCATAACCCGAAAGATTACACACAAGATGAGGTGGGAATTGACCAAGTGTTCCAAGAAAGCTTCAATTCCGAGATCAATATTTCTGTTAAATACACGTCTAGAGAAAACAGTATTTCAACCCCAATTATGAATCCCTTAGAAACGCGGAGGGCACCTATCGCATCTCTAAAGGAAAAACGTAGCTTCTTGCGTCATTTTGACTCTACGGATGTGCTCATTGGTAATGTAGGGGAGTTGGAAGAGTCCAGTGTCTCGGATATCGAAACTGTACTTCACAATGGCCAAATACAAGAACGGAGATGCAAGCATAAGATGTATCGGAAGAGACGAAGACAGAAGAAGCGTTTTGAACCATTCATCAAAGTGCCTGGTATCTCAGATGAAAGTGACCTGGAAGAGGAGCCTGTCAAGGAGGTTGCCAATGAAACGGTGAATAAATTTTCAGTGAAGGAAATAAGAAGTATGAGACTCAAAGCGAAGAAAAAAGCAGAGCCAAATATAAAGGGTTTAAAGAAATTTCGCCAGATCGCTAATGTTATATTCGTGTTTATTCAGTTTAAGAAACTTCTTCTTAAAATGAGACACGGTCGACGAAAAATTCGAAAGCGAAGCACTCGTAAGACAAAAAAGGTCAAATGGAACAAAGATTTGGAAATTTATACACAATTTGAAAGACAAACTTCTCCAGTAAAAGAACCAATCCATGAGAGATTTATGAGAGAAGTTGGTGTGAAATTACTAGACGACCTCGCTAAACTACCTGCTACACTCACGGCAGATAAACCCTCTGGCACGCACGAGGTAGGCATAGAAAACGTTGAGGAAGTTGTAGAACATCAGGGAGGCAAGAGTTTTCATTACGAAATCCAAAGGGTGAACATTTCTGACATTTCTTCTTTGCCTGATGCTCTCGATATTCGTAAAAGAGAAAGGCGCTTTAGTGAACCTGGTCCTGAAAAACCTGATCATATAACATTCAAAATTTTGGAAAAACTTAAATCGAAAAAGACTCACAGTAAAAACAGGAAAAGGTCAAATTCGCCATTAAAGGTACAAAGCGGGAGGAAGCAAAGTACCAGTCCAGGTGAAATAACTGGCAAGACGCCAAACTCATTACCTCCGTTGCTCGCACCTCCGTTGCCAGGAACTGGTGGGGGACATTCCGGCGTTACATCACCAGCTCCTAGTCACAAACATAACCACGACCACAATAGCAATACTAGCCCTGTTAAAGATAAACAGAAGTCTAGGGGACGTTCAGCGTCACCTGCAAAGAGACGCAAATCCCGATCACCAGCTGTGGACACGAAGTTGATGCCAAGACGTGTCTTTAAAGAAGTTACCATTTGGCCAGAACCTAGCAGACAGAGAAGTCTAAGTTTATCTAACGTGATATTCAAAAGAGAGACATCCCTCAGAGAGCTGTTGAAAGATACGGATATCCCTGCGAAAGAAATAGTCATTCAAATTATAGAAAGAAAACGAAAGAAAAAACGAAAAAAATTGGCTTACGCAGCTGTTTATCAAGAGAAACGTGACTTGGAAAGGCGTATAATGGAAGAAAAAGCAGAGCTAGAAAGTGAAAGACTAACAGAGCTTGAACGCATTGAAGAGGCGAAAAGGCTAGAAAGGGAGAAAATGTTACATCATTACGTCTCACCATTTGTTAACACCGGCGTCGCCTGGAATAGAAAGAAACTGCGCCCAATACCGACCTGGACAAACAAAGAATTAGATTTAGAAATTACAAAACTGTCAGGTCTGTTTTTCGAAATGCGTACTTGTTCTTACATTCGTTGGAGTAACAAAGATCAAGCCATCCTACGG
>JARFOD010121558.1:0-28795 GCA_031763545.1 Mopalia muscosa | reverse complement strand
GGGTCCACCGTAATATAGAGGTGTAGTTTGAAGTGAACAATAATTGAAATACCCTTGGGTATGACGTTTAACCCCAATCAAAAAATACACCTTTCGACATCCTTTCTATACAGTCAAAAATTTTGCTTAAGGCTTACAATTAAAAATTGTTAGTTCATCTTTAGGTAATATCTGGAAAAAACAATCGGATCCAATCGTCAAAATATTTGACGCTATCCCTTTGTTGTGTAAATGGTTCACTGTGTGCAAAAACTATGGCGTAGAGATTGAAGTCGAAATATCAAAGAAATACATAAATAATTCGGTTTTGGGGCAAACAAGATTATCTTATAAGATTATAATAAAGACAGGTAGGGAAAACATGTGTACAATTTCAAAGCGATTACCTGATGGACTAGATCTGATATTGTGATTCATATTTAAAGTTATTAAATGGTACCATGTCAATATTTTTAAAAACTTCAAACTTCTCGAGGCTGCCAACCACAATTGAAAACAACAATTATTCAACACCGCAGCTAACTTTCGAAGAGAAATCAATATTTTGGTTGAAATAACATAAAATTAATCCACCATATCCATTTAAAGCCGGAAATGATCGAAAGTGGAGACTGCCACAAAGTCATGTAAAAAAACAGTGAGCGGAGGATGAATGTGGTTTTCTGAGAATCGATTTGAATTTTTAGCTTCAAGGGAACTATGGCCATTCTGTATTGCATATATCATGATATATCGCTCCGCATCCGTTTAGAGGCCGAGATCAACACAATAAGTAGACATACCGGCTTCATACAGGTGTAATATCGCCATAGAATCAAATCTGTGTAACATTTTTTGGTATAATTGCCTCTTTTGTTTATGAAAAAAAGTATATTGCTCCGGTAACATAGTCTTTACATTTACGATGAAAGGAAGATAAATATGGCAAGCCGTTTTATCACTTCTACCTTTATTCTACCTACATATGTCGAATTAGTTTTGCTTTTATTTGACTTATGTACAATTCTTTTCCACATATGTGAAATTCTTATTTACAAATGTTGAAATATTTTCACTTATGTGGAAAAGAATTTCACATATGTAAAATATAAATATATTGTACATATGTAGAATTCTTTTCACCATATGTATAATTCTTTTCAACATATGTGAAGTTCTTTTTCACATAAATAAAATAAAACACCAAAACCTAACTATTTCACAATCGACACAATGCTGAAAAGAATGTCACTTATGTAAAATAAACTTTTGTTTTAGATATATACAAAAGAGTTCCACTTATCAAAAAACTGGGAAATGATTTCTCACAACAGCAATGGACCGTATCCAACCTTCATCTATGCTCCTATAGTCTGTGGAAGACTTTCAAGACGACTGCAAAGACGATAGCAATATATTGCTGTGCAAACTAAGTTTCAACAGTGAACACTCCCAAGTCGAGAAGTTGATCAGTTGGTCCACTGTAGCGATATACCTATGTTATATATACGTCATTGAGTGCAAACTGCCTTAAGTCGAACACTCGCATATTTTTACAGCCAGCAATACAAAACCATACAATCTATTATGGAAAATGCCAATTAAGGTAATAAATAAAGAGCGACTATTATATTAGACGAGGAGTTTATTCTTATTCAGCATTTTTATTGTATTCACGGTCTACATCATTTTATTTCCTCGACGAATCAGACGTACTAATGCTCTCTACAGAATCGGTCGCAATTGTAGACATTTAAAACAAAAGTAGTTGCCCTGAGCGTGGATGCCCTTCCGATCAGAATGTACTTTTTGATCAAATTCATTGTCGCTAAATACAGGCTGTGAGGGAGAAGTCAGTAACTGAAGTCGTGGATGCTTTTATTTCACATATCTACAAAAGAGTTCCACTCAATTTTTTTTATTTTACATAAGTGAAAAAAGATTTCCACATATATGTTGAATTGAATTCTTTTGTGAAAAAGAATTTCACATATGTAAAATTAATAATTTATTTTACATTTGTTGAAAAGAATTTCACTTATGTAAAGAAGAACTCAACATATGTGCAAAAAAAATTCGACATAGGCCTTATAGGCCTTAATTCAACATATGTGGTACAGATGTACCTAAGACATGTGAATTATTTTTCACATATGTGAAATTCTGAGCGACTGTTGCTCTATCGACAATTGCTCTAACAACATTTGCAATGGCGGTAATTGCTCCAGCAACAATTGTTTAAGCGACAATCGCCCAGGCCGAAATAGTGACAGATGTATCTAGCATATATGAACATTGCAATATTTTTTTAAATTTAATTGACAACCCTGTGTCTATGTGATTAATTGTTTAGAAATATATAATATATGTAGTAGTGCAACATTTTCCTTTCCTTTCCATAAAACCCCACTGCTGTCTGACATTGCAAAATATAGCACTACAATTCACTATTTGTTATATTTAGACTCTTGTTAAACATTATCTTATCCGGACATAAAACTTTATGCGACAACAAAATCTTAATAATTTGATTCCATCTTTTCATACAAAAGCAAATTTGGAATATATGTATTCATTTTTGTTTAAGCTATATATATCAATAAAAGTGTTATATACGTTTTATGTCTCACTGTATTGCTAAGTGATCCCACTTGAAATTATGAAGTATGCAAATTAATTTTTATTGCTTAATATCATCACATTTTATTCATGTCAATAAATCTAGCCTATTTTGATTTTGATGAGGATAGATGGTATTTATTCTTTATGGTTTTACTATTTGTTATGGATGATTTGACATCTTAGTTGAAATATTAGAAATACAACTCTTTAAACTAAATAAAGACTAGCATCCGTTCAGCTCGTTTAAATGTCCAAGCTGTACAACTGTATATAACAAATTATTTATGTGGTTAGTTCATGGGTTCACACGCCCCCAGCAAATCCCAACAAAACCAACAAAAAACAAACGAACAAAAAAGGAACAAGCCTCCCCCCTCCCCCCCCAAAACGAGACAAAAACTTTTACCCTCCCCCTTCCCTCACAGTCATTGTTAACGTTTCTATTCATCGTCAGAATTAAGTCAACGGGTTATCATATTAATGGAAACTTTATACAAGTAGTTAGTCATTCCTCGGGTCAATAGCAAAATTCTATTCAGACCTCTTCGTCGCTTAAATAATTAATTTCTGGACAAAATGAATAATCAATAAAACAAAAACATTATTAACGTAGTTTTCAATACAAAAGTAAAGACATTCCATTCACTGACTTTGTACTGCACCGAAGCTATGGTTTCTTTTAAGAGGACATGTTAGTGTCCTTTCACTAATGTTGTGTGAAAATGAACTAAAGATGAAGGCGACGAAATGTTTACAGTTAGTTACTTATCTTCTATTACTAATAGGTAAGCGTTAACATTTTTTTGTCTTAAATGCAAATATATCATAACATACACATGTAATTCATATATATTTCTAAAAATTTGCCACAATGACACAGCGATGCCGCTAAATAAAAAACGATGCATCATCTCAAGTTATGGCGAAACTTCCAGAGATAAGCTTCTAAAAAGATCTTATTCTCGAATTGTTTTCGGTAACCTACAGACATCTTAAGAGAAGGCAATGACCATATACATGGTATATAAAGTATGTGTTAAATATGTAGCAGTGGTTAATAGATCAACATACAAACTCCTATTAGAGAGAAATATAAATTATTCAATGAATATATCGGCTAAGCATAATGATAGTTACAACTTGTCTAATACAGAGGAAAGTTGTGCCTTAACCAATAGGAGTTAAGATTGTATCTTTCTCTTGTACGCTATAATGGTTTTTTGTGAGCGAGGAGAAGACATTTTGGATACAAGACCTGTATATTCCTGTAAAATAGCACTAGCAAACTGGGCATGCCCTAGGTTGGTCATATTGGAATATAAATGGAATTGTCTCTTCTAGTTTCTTAGACTCTTTACTTGGTTCTCAATTGAAACACAATGGATACAAAGTTTGACGACTCAAACAAGCTTCTTTTTTTCTAGACATTTCTGTTTGATTACCTGTTAAGATGAGATAGCTTCTGTTTTTTCATTCGACATGATCAGAAATGCATACATAGATACATATACCCACCCCACCGTCTATCTCGCTCATTGAGCTGTGAGAATATCGTCCTGGTGCTATTAACACGTGCCTGCTATATTGGCTCTTGCACTACATCAACTATCTACCTTCGATAAACTATGAAAGAGACCAACTAATGGGAAAACACAAACCTTTTCTTTTTTGCAAAAGCCCTTCATTTCGGATTACTTTTATACACAATATAACACAGGTTTTAATTTCTAACGAGGCAAAGGGTCTTAACAAGAAATAATTCCGTTTGTTTTCCCATAAGAACAACCAAGCACCCAGATTGTTGGTCCCCATTGACGAGTATATGCAAGTATTGTACTTAAAATCTCTATTCTTTATTCCTGTCTGATATTTTTAGATTTATTTACTATTCTGTACAGGTCCTGCTTGTACTGATGAATTGGCTGTGCCGTCATTTGATATTGAGGCCCCTTCAGCCTGGAGGTACATAGACGGGCCAGTGGTGTATAAGATAAGAACCAGTTTTGCACAGACAGCAAATGTTTCAGCGAATTGCTCTATTATGGTAAACAGTAATACGGTAATTTACGAATGGGCCCGTAATTTAAACTTCAGCCAGTCATTCCCTCTGACAGGGACATATAATACAACGGTTACCTGCAGCAATAGTGTTAACCAGGTGAGAGCGTTTCACATCATTAACATTGTCTCTGGAGACGTTCCCATTAAGGGGTTAATGGCCACGGCTCCTGGTTTCGTTCTCATTGACACACCGGCAGACATTACGGTGAGCGTTGAAGAGGGTACAGACATACTATATAGAGTTACACCTGGAGACGACGAATCAAGGTGGATACTGACCTCAGGAACGGATACCTCAAAGTCTATCAGCCACACCTTCACTAAGTCAGGTAAGATGACTGTGGTAGTTACTGCCACTAACGAAGTGTCGTTTGCCCAAGCCAGACCAAAGACAGACGTTATTCGACCAGTAAAGGGGTTCAAGCTAACAGCGTCGCATGAAATCGCCAGCTTTACTGATACTATAACGTACTTTGTGACTTTTCCTGGACCTGAGTATTTTCCAATGGGTCCCTTAAGGCTAGAGGTTTTCGACAACGCAACTTCCATTTCCCATAAAACTTCAATAGCTTCCCAGCCATCAGAAAGTCTTGAGGTGTTGTCGCGTAATTTCTCGCAAGGAATTCATTGGCTAATTGCTCTCATATCATCTCCTCTTACCGATGAAG
Organism: Mopalia muscosa; assembly: GCA_031763545.1. Lineage (NCBI taxonomy): Eukaryota > Metazoa > Mollusca > Polyplacophora > Chitonida > Mopaliidae > Mopalia > Mopalia muscosa. Next base: position 23,465 of record JARFOD010121558.1, on the reverse strand, counting down.
AGATATCATTGAAGCTGACAGTCATCGACCCGATAACTGAATTTAACGCGTCGGATTTGGTGTTCGACACCTGTCCAACATTCCCTATGAATTCTACAGCAGAAATGTCAAACATAACAATCCGAATGAAAATACCAGGAGTGGACGCTAATCTACCTCCTCCGCTAGGAATTCAAGTTACTTGGGGTTTTGGAGAAGGTTCTTTCGAGACGGATTTCTTAGAAAGCTGGACCAAAACGAATTCGTATAGTGAGCGTGGAAACTACACTATTACAACATTAACTAAATTAACAGGGGTCACGGACACTCATTCTGCAAGTCTTAATGTAAGAATTGGTGTTCTTCGTGTACAACTATCACCAAATATTGGCATAGCGAGAGAAGATGTTTTTACTTACTACATCTCAGGCGCAAAGGGACATATGGTTCACTTCAAGATAGATTTCGGCGATGGGCAGTTTACGAAATTCAATAAAACGAATGTCACTGAATCGGATGTCATTGAAGTAAAAAAGGTATACCATACTGCAGGTACGTTCCAGTCCACAGTACAGGCTTGGGATGAACACTTTGTTGAGGAAGTTATTTTGGATTATTTTGTCTGGATCTTTGTACCTGTAGTTTCGTTTACTGTGACGTGGGATGACCGGATTGTTCCAAAACTGCCAGTATCTATAAAATTCTCTCTGAATTTTGTGGGAGACCTACCAACGAATGCATCCTGTAATCTTGATTTTGGAGACGGTGGAAGAGGTCTGGTTGAAATAAAAGCCCCTGTTACAACAACACAATATACTGCATCAGATACTACGTCCTTGGGCTTTTTAACAGGCTACACAGAATTCACGACTGGAACAACGGAAGTTACATCTACCGATCTGGAATCGTCACCATCCACCGATATATTTTCAAATTTTTCAATCGACCCTAATACCTCCATTTCAACTACCGAGCCGGAAACGAGAACAATTCGGACAGAAACACAAAGTATCATGCCTTTATTGTTAAACACGTCGATCGAGATAAACCACAACTATACACAATTTGGTAGTTTCTCCTTCGAGATCTCTTGTTCTAACAATGTCTCTAATATTACCAACCACCGGACAGTTCTCCTAAAAAGTGGAACATCTTCGTTACATCACAGATTTCGAACCTCGTCCTCTCTGTTAATCATCCATCTCTATATGGCCATGCTTGTAATAAATAACTTGGTCGACTTTGTACTGGTGTAAGACGGCTTTTAACAATTGGGGTACAGTATTTCAGGTACAGTGTTTCTTCAACCGCCGATTTTAGAGTTTTATGTGTGTTCTATTGAGACTAATATGTTTCAAGTTGGAACAGTTCTCTCGTAAATATATACCAGTTTATGGCATCAATGTAGCAATTAATTGTGTTAAAGTCACGTCTGCCAATCAAATGTGCTTTTCTTATGGTAGCTTGGCCTTCATCAACAAGACCTAAAGTTCTACTGGGAAACAACGAACAGCAGACTAGATCTTAACACCTTGCGTATCGCCTACCCCATTTGTTTTGTCAACAGGAACACAAGGACGACGTTTTGAGTTATGACTTTACGACAATAGAGTGACGTCCCTTTGCGCAATGACATTGTCACTTTATGGCATGGTTCTCGATTTTCAGGAAAATATAGCTTTAAAGTTGCCACTTTTGCACACAAAAATTTAAGCTCTGGGAAAAGGAAATTCATATGGTTTTAATATGTTAACCTGTTAACTTACAATATTCCCTATACCGCCCCAAACTCTACCAAAGGCTCACTCGGCATTCAGGTAATCGTGTATACCGAGAGACAGAAAAACGAAATCAAAGGGACATCACTCTATTGATGTCAAAACTAGAAAACCCCGTATTGGCGAAGTTTCAAAATATGACATAACAGAAGCCTGTGATTAAACTCAATGTAGCAAAGAAAGAACACACATAATTAATTTCTAGACATAATACATAAACTGCACAGGCCAATGTTATAATGGAAGAAATAACATATGTACAATAATAACAACCCATTCACTTGATAACTTGTTCATTTACATGGAATTTTATTTATTAAAAATTGTTTATTTATTAATTCCCATTCATGTAGACATATTTAAATAACCCTATTCGTGGATAAGATCGACAAAAATGTCAATATTATAAAAATATCTTTGGGTATTTATCACTTATGAGTATTACACAAAAAGCAACATACAGTGACAAGAATGCAAGTCGAAGTTGTGAGATTAGTGTTATGTTGCACGTAACATCAATGGACAGAATATACGCTACATCTCTACTAACCATGTAAACAAAATAATCCAATTTCGTTAGCCACCAGCTTTATTAGGAGCTACTCTACATTGCATCTCTTGGCGCACCGAAGCGCTATAACTAGTGAAAAATTGCTTTGATTGTCAATGGCGGCCGTAGGTAAGTAGAAGGCGCATAAATGATTGGTTGGATGTCATTGTAACAAGGGGATTTAACTTAACTCTTGACCAATGCATTCGCCAGGGGGCGTAGCAATTGATTCTGACGATAGCAGTTCGATCCGCCAAGGGGTGTAATGTAGAGTAACAACACTTAGCTAGCGAATATATTTTCTCTTAATTAAGTTTAAATGTATAATAATTATAGTTATAGCGTTTCATACAAAGGCTATGCTGTTGACTATGTCCAATGGCTGGCCGCTCAGCCAGTTACTCTCCTGTGGGACGGGCTTAAGTACAGCGTTTAATCCCAATCAAACAAACAAACCAATTTATAAATATTGTCCAGCAAAAGAAAGCCTACCATAATTCATTTACATAAAATTCACAACTATTACTAGGTTTTAAAGAGATAAGTTTGTTTGTTCGAATATGAAGGAACCCCTATACATATTTTTTTTAAATTCCACTTGACAGATAAAGAAATTTTAATTTTGCACCATTCGAGAGACCCAAACAAAATTTGGCTCAATTATGTTAAGTCAATGTGTCACTAAGATCTCCAGTACATCTGTGTAAGAATATAGAATATTTTAGCAATTTTTTAGCAAGAATATAAATGGTAAAAATGTTGTAAGATCAGATCATAAAGCCCTTTTCCTGTTGGAGGATGGCTTAACTAATTGCGGACTTATATTCGGTGCAAGCCAATCGCTTATTGACCTTCACTCCATGACCTTCAACTCATTGTGACTGTAAACATCATTAAATCTGCATGAAGTTGACCAATTCCTAGAAGGGCTGGCATTGTATGTTTTACACATATGACTGTAGTATTAATAGGGTATCCATTACCTAGTTGATGACAAACAGTCTGCCGAAAACATAACACAACAGACTAAACTTGTTCCTTCCGGTTAATGTTGTCCAGTTATAAACACATTTTTAATATTCATGTGGCATGTATACTAGTATATGCTTTCTTATCAATCTGTTATTGTAACTGCAAGTTTTCTTCAAGAACAATTAATTGGTTAAAATTGGATTGGAATACATTTGTTTTTGGATTTTGCCCTTCAAGAAAAAGGCAACTTGGAGTTCCAGGCAACATTGACTTGTCATATGAAGTGGGGTCTGGTAAACAATAAGGATGTGACGTCACATGGATGTGTTTGGAATTCCAAACATCATGCCTCGTCGCCGGACATTATTAAGTACACCAACCAAATGTCAAATACCCACATATTACAGTTCATATATGAAAAACAGAAATTTGCCCATCGAAAAAGGTAACTTGGAGTTCAATGTAACATTGACTTGTCAGATGAAGTGGGCTCTGTTAAACAATACAAATTTCAAGTGACATGAAATGGAATTTCGAAACACCATGCGTAGTCACCAGCCAACCTAAATGACAAACACCCATAAAACACCGTTTTTATATGATAAAGGGGATGTGAGTGATTGAACAAATATTGGTTCCATCAAACAAGTTCCTGATAAATTGTAACATTGTGGACGTTTCTACCTTGACTTGTTGATTAAATATGATTGAAAACAATTCCTGACATTCGGTTACGTCACAAATCTACGTCATCACTGTCTACGTCACTGTTAGAATTACTGGCGCTATAGTCACTCAATTGCTGAGATTCGTCTAATGACATCACTGCTAATAAAGCTGTGTCCAGATCAAAGTCATTGTCTAGGTCTGGATTATTGTTTGAAAGGGGTTCTTCAGAATTTGCCCTTGGATTGTCAGTATTTTCTACATTACTGACATTGATCACTGGCACAAGAGTATCACGTGGAACTTCACTTTGATTATTTTGACCTATACAGTCCGCATCCACTAATCTGATGGACCGATTAAATTTAAAATCAGCAACCCGTCTTTTTGGCCCTTTCAAAATTTTAGAACTTTTAAAGTCACTGGCTAATGCTAACACGACATCAGTAGCACATAACCTTGAGGTTTCAACGCCATTTTGATTCTGTAGATTTTTGGTTTGAAGAGAGTTTCCCGTTGAGTTGCCATTTTCTGTTGAGTTTAAAACAGGGTCAATGGTTTTTATTACATTGCTGTCAACAGACATCCATTTTCTTTTAGCAGGTCCCAGGATAACCTGTTCTAATTCAACGATTCGCTTAATGGCCTGCTGTAATTCCGAGTCACGGATGTGGAGTTGTTTCATCAATTCTTCACACTGCAATAACAACAAATCATATGTAGGATGGAGCAGTTTTCTGAATATTTTGTTTTGACATATCACAGTTAAACGAAATGTATGACCTACTATTAACGTACCCTTAAAAGTTTCAATTAATATTTTCACTGAAATAGAATTTAAAAACTGTCAATGAATATAGAAAGCATAGGCTACAATTTAGGAATAAATTGTTATCACCTTGAACTAAAAAAATTCCCTCTAATACACACAATAGTTCTCAGAGTTTGTCTGTTTGAATTGGGGTGTAATGCCGAACTTAAGTTTAATTTTATTATAACAAACATACCATCTATAAAACAGAGCTATAAACATAGGCTACTATCTATACTATCCATCCCATTGTAATGTTCTCAAGTTGCTAATAAAATATTTTGTAACCGATCGAAGACGTTGTTTCAAGCAACTTAATAACGAACAATATAACATAAATAATAACTTTTCATTTTCCTTTAAAAAATGTTTGTTTAAAACATAAATACCTTATCTGAGAGGTGTTGAATTCTCATCTTCGTTGCCTGCCAAAGAAACAACCAAGATGGCATTTAACTACAGACATTGCAATGGGCTTAATCTCGCAAGATTCTGGTTACTGTGGTATTAACCGTATTATCACAACGCTTGTGTGATACCACTGATGCATGTAAGAAAATTCGTCAAAATCGTACATTTTGCTTGCTGGAAGCCCATCTTTAATTTAACCAGGGTACCTTTTGTCCTGAACTAAAATAATAAAAAAACTGGGAAGTATTTCACACCTGGACTATGTTTATCAATTGATTTTGAAACAAGTAGTTTGCGACAATCAAACCCTTTGTTGATAAGTGAAACTATTTTGAAACAAATTTGGTAGGTGGAGTGGGAAACATCTGGTATAGAGAGTTTTTAACGTTTTTCTCCAAATATTTTACCCAACATGTAAATCTATCATGTCGAAAAGCTAACGTTTTATGCCTTTGTCTTTAGGGGCAGGATTGAGACTTTTCCACCAAAGATGAAACAGGGCACAAAAAGGATTGTAAATAATACAAATTGGCCATGAATAATTAATTCATGGCAAATAGTGTAAGGTGAATACATTTAGTGGCTTAATTATGCACCGTTAAAAAATCAAGCTGACCTGAGATGCATTTTAATAGATGGCAAAGAAACTCAAATACTGTCAGTAAAAACCAATATTTGAGGAAATACACGGCCTGCTAAACAAAACTAGGTTTTGCATAATGACATACAAATAATAGACAAAGGCCTTCCCTGTCAAATCCTAAATCTAATCACATACCTGACTATCGAAGGTTTTCAATTCTTGAATAACATCTTTCAACTCTGTCATTTCTTTTCCTACAACAAAATAATTATTTAAGTAGGAAACCCGCTTGAACAGTTAAGTTAGTCACATGTTTTTATATATTTATTTTTATATTTTACATATTTACGATGAACAAATAAATATAATTGAACAGATCTTGCAATCAATGGCTTGAAAATAAAATATAACAATAATTTGAAATACCTTTTTTTGAGATCATACTTTGAAAAGTATGGGACCGGATGACGTCAGCCAATCGGCTCTTGTTATTTATTGGTTTGTCAGATACCATGTTATTTCTGATCGAGCATGCGTCATCTTCCTCCAGAGGAACATCCGGTGAGCTTGAGCGACGAACTTGTTTATTCATTTGCATTCTATAATATTAAAACAAAGAAACAGTTGGATGTAATGGTAAATCTTTGAAAAACGTAATTTCAAGGGTATTTGATGTAAACAGTGAAGAAAGGACAACTAAGTTCTTTAGGAGGAATTTAGAAGTAGGATAGCATATAACAAGTAAGAATGTCTTATGGATAACAACTTCTTGGTCACAACGTTTCTTTCTTGTTATAGTCTTATAAGCATTCTTACTTGTTATATCCTTTATACCTGCTACTGCTTCTCATTTTAAACTAAGGAAATACATTTTATAGATGGACCTTACATCTTCAGGAAACAAGACCTTTTACCAGTTCTTGGAAATAACTTGTTCTCAAAAGATGTAACCACCGGTTTGATGCTTCACCACTGAAGTGCCTTCCACACATCCGGTTATTCAGAACAGACACAAAGGAAGAATATTGTTGCAAAAAGAATGACAAGTTTATTTTTACCTTTCTCGTGCCTTTTCTTCCAAAATAACTTTGGCGTCTGGGTATTCTACAAGAGCCTGTGTTAAAAATGGATATAATAAAATAAATGTGAAGAAAACACGAAATCATATTGCAAACTATTTGAACACGAATATCAAGACAGTTGAATGGGATACAAGGGAGATATAATCATATAACCTATAAGGCACATATCAATGTTATATATAAAACATTTTAAAATACTCACAGGACCTCATATAGAAATGTTTGCAAAGCTTTAGATGATTCATTTGGGTAATGACTCGAATTCGTGACAAAAGTCTTGACGAAATTCGCACATTTACTTAAAGAATCTATTTATATATTTATTTAAGATTTAAGATCAACAAAATTACATTCCAATACAATATAATCGGCCAGCATTACTGCGGGAAACTGGATATAATTAGCCCAGAAAACTTACGGTCTCCCGCTGGTTGCTGGCCCTCCAACCCACATGATGTCTGGGGGAATCGCACCCGCGATCCCAGAGGTGCGGATTAAACGGATACACTCTCTAGAGCGCACACTCGTGACCACTCCGCCACGAGGCCCCTGGCTGGGTCTCGTTTCACAAAGCTATCTTTATAGCTTACGTTGAACGTAACTGTCATGGCAACACTACGTCTTCAGCACTAGGGTCATGATGATTCCGTTTTGCGTATGCTAAGATTGATTTGTGAATCGGGCCCCAGGGCCTTAAAAAAATCAATCATTTTATTTTGATCATCTGTTTAATTGGTTTGTTTTGATGGTGAAGTACATTATAGTTAGGCCTTTTATTAAAACAGCCTGTCTTCTTTTCATTGATTTTTTTTCATAAGAGGAAAACTGGAATGAAACTTCGCAAAAAACGCCCCCTCTCATAAACACGATTACCAAGCACTGGGGACGGCCGGTGCAATTATATTCCAATGTTGTGTTCCTAAGGTTAGTCAACACCTATTATTAAGTTTCACAATTTGGTTTATTATCATTAATTCTAGGTAAAACATAGCGTGCCGTTAAAGCTAACACGTTGGCTGACTGCCTGTACATGACAAGTAACGCAAAAAAAAAAAAAGAAAGCCAAGTCTGTAGCCTATAACTTACAGAAATCAAGTCTTTCCTAGAGAGACAGAGTAACTCGGAATAACCCACTGATCTCACGTCGGCGGTTCGTCTGTAATATAACAATAAATTAAATATAATATAATTTACTTAATATAATATAATATAATATAATATATCGTCCGATCACCGGTTTTCGAACAGCACCGGTTTTCGAACATTACATTATTTCCGCTTGTTTTTCAGTGATTTTTTTATACAGAATGATGTTAAAATGACAGTATTTCGTCAATAACTTGAAGAAAACAGCATTTCCAGAGACCTGTCTAAAGGTTAATTAAGACGCTTTTAAATCAGTCACGTGACTTTCTTAATCGTTCGAAAACCGATGATCGAACTAAAATATAATATAACATAATATAACATAATATAATATAATATTATATATATAATATAATATAATATAACAAAACAGACAGGATGAGCCCAATCGTATTCCCGCGAGAGTTTCTATTGTTGACGATAGTAAGACAACTCTCGTAGGCCATAGCCACAGATCAGCAAATAAAATAAAAAAGCAAAACAAGATGGCCAAGGTATTTAAGAGCCAATGTATCCATGTAGAAAGTAGCATGGTTCTATTTTAGAATCGGATGAGTACCCACTGCCGGAGTCCTCAATTTTAAGTTTCTGTGTTCCATTTGTTTAGAATAACTCACCATCTATCTGCAAACTTATTCCTATAAATTTTCTGCATCTTTTCTGATCTTTACCTCAGACGAAAACGGACAATCATCCAAATTAGAATTGAACTCTCGACTAATTCATTGTCCCACAGATTAAAAAGAGACCTCAGTATAAGTATACTCCACGCTTTGTATTTATGAGGCAGTATATATGGGAGGGTTTTTTAAGCACTATTATAATAAATAGGATATTAGATGACGTCAAGCCATGCTGAAGGCTTATCTCTAATCCTCCTTTAAGATTTTATCTGGTGTTAGCTACCAATCGCTTTTCGAGCAACCTGACCCCTGGTCGCCTATTCTGCGAGATACACTATTAGAAATAATGATTCATTGAGGGTCCTTCAGAAAAGAGTATCATTTTATATGGAACAAAGATGGTTATAATGGAACTATTACAATAAAACGGTTCTTTGATATAACGAGAAAGGGATAGATGCTTGGAACTGTCGCTGTTACGGTCCCATTCAGAACCAAAAAGGGTTCCACCAGGGCCATTATTACCTTAAAGCGTTCTGTAAGAACCTTATTTTTCTAAGTGTAGCAGAGATAAAGTACCCCTCAACTAGTCAAATGTTGAGTATGCCTCTCTTTCTTAAAGACTGACTTTACTAGTTTCATTCATCTGATGAGTTTTGCGAATCCGAGCGCGATTCATCTATTTGTGCTAGATCAGAAGGCCATATGACTAACCTGTTCTGCCCAGAGTCCAGTTTCAGGAGACTTATTTCACCAAAGTAGTTCCCAGAGGTCAAGGTCGCCACAACCATTTTACTGCCAGTGGAAGGATTTTTCACTAAAATCTGCAAACATCAAATACATCGACTATACTTTGCTGTAATGTTTCCAAGTAATCTGGAGAAATAAAGATATTTCTACATACCATTTTATCAAACGAGACTCATTAATGATTTTATAAAACAGTTCTCCGAGAATCATAAGCATCTAAAAATATCGGTTTAATTTCATATCACGGCAGTAAGGTATAAATATTTTGCATGTAATATACTGCATACTGACTTCTTGCGTTTATTCCCAGCATAATTACCTATATTAAAACCATGGATGCAGTTCGCGAAAAGGTAAACAAACATTTTTTGACGAGTTACCTTATACTCTCCTTAAAAATGTCTGGTAACTAAATTAATGGGTCGACTGAACTAATATTTACAGTATTTATAAGGTTATACATTTTTAATTTGTGTTCAAAAAATCTACGTACATAAATCTTTATACCGCCAATCTATATTCATACACAAAGTTAATGTTTTTAGTATGCATAATGCATATCATAATGTTAAAATTCCGTATTACAAAATCCATGTTGAATAAATATATTTACACGTTCCTTTTATATCATGTAAAACGTTCAACAAAATAATAGGCACAGTTGAATCAAACTCAGTACAATTCTTTACCAGACATCTAAAGTGAACTTAAAAAAGAAATAATTGACAATAATTATAAATTTAAGACTAAAAGCACAGAGGCAACAATTTGCTTATTTAATTCATAAATAAATGTTTGTAACACCTCTGACGTATTAACTAAACATCTCCTGTCAATCAATACATCGCATGTATTGTTTTGTCGACAACAGTTATTGTTCAAGCTTAACATCATCATAATCATAATGCGATAATATCCTAAGCTGATGTTAATTACCATGTCAACAAAATGCACTCAGTCCTGGTTGCCATGACAGTTAAGATAAACATACGTTAAGATCGCTTTGCGGAACGATCCCATGGATGGACTTAATAAGTAAAACATTAAAGAAACAAATACCTACCTCTACTTTACCGTGATTTATAATGTACATCTCCTTACCTAAAATACAAAACCATTACTTATGTAAATATTATTTGTTTCTAAGTAAAGTACATAATTATGCCATCTGTAATGGACAGTGGAAAATGTCCTTTGATGTTATATGTACCTGTGAAAAGTTAATCCGTATTCCACCAACAATAAGAAACGCTAGCAAACCTTAATATTTGAAGCGTGAAGATATATTTGGAAAGTTAATTTTTCTCTAGTGCTGAGTAAAGACAGAATTGCTACTCTCCAAACAAAGTTCCTTACCCAGATGGCACATCCTGATAGAATGGTGATTTCTTAGCCGGTTCGTATATTGTTGTGACTGGGCAGAACAACAATTTGTGTTTAAATAGCGAAATAAATACCGAACACATGGCGGACCCTTTTTTTAATTATTTACCTTTCACACGATGACTGTCCTAGCAACCGACAAATATAAACACTTATTAAATATCGCCGGATACTCAATAACTGCCGATATGGCTTTGCTAGACACTTCAGGAAGCAAGCATCCATAAGAGACATTGTTCTCCACCGAATCAAGATAGATTGGGCTTTAATCATCAAAGCTTCACCGTATATGCGACAAAGAACCCGTGCATCCTACTGCATTTAGTCCAAATTGTACCAAAAATAACATTTTGTTTGATTATTTAGTTTGTTTGATTAAGACGTGACGCCGCACTAAAGGTGGCGTCTTTCTAACCCGTTGTCTGAACAGAGACTGTCTTTCAAGAACAAATACATGGGTTTACAGTTTCCCAATTATGGTAATGTCTGCGTTCCAAACGGAAGTTGCCTCACTTTGAGCTTGACCCAACTGACCATATAAATGGTAAACAGTTTCACATATATTGTGTTATTTAGGTTCCAAACGGAAGTAGGCGGGCCTCATTCTATAGCAAGGTACAATAATAGGGCAAAGTATATGCAAATCGTGTAATTTCACCTTGCTCGCCAACACCACATACCACCTTCTTGTTCCACTTATTTCTGAGAACAGCCTCGAACAGAAAGTCCCTTCCCTTGTTATTCAAAATATTGATACAGATCGTTAACGAAAACTAATGGGCCTGTACGTTAATGCGGAGACTCGAATGAACGGGCTAATTAACACATTATCTCTGGTATGAAAAAAACCTCTAATTACCAGTTTCTATGACATGACATTATATAACATGATTACTTATGGAGACATTTACCGATTTCTCCTATCCGGCATATATAATCCCTCGGTGAGTAGATCTGTGGGCGAAGTTTGAGGACTAGCTCTTGTAACAACCCTTCTTCACATTCCTCGAAAATCTGAACCTATCGATTCAGAAGAAATATATACTATCATTTGATAAAAAAAAAGATTTATATAACTTTGAGTTGTGTAATATTTGAGACTAGTTCAGATAATCTACGCTAATGTGATACATCTAATTTAATTATACCGCAGTTTGCCAAAAGACTGCAGGCACATCATGTCAGAATATAATTGGTCGTTAGCCACATAAAGGCCGATTTTGCTTTTAATTTAACGAAAGCTTGATGTCTTATATAATTATTTATTTCTTTATGAGATATAACAATTAGGGTGAAAAATAAATTTCAAAAGTAAATAATTTAGGGCATGTAGGTCAGGTCGTGTGATCGTTGTAATATCGTGCCAATTCTCTGCTCCAATCTAATGGCTGCACCAAACAGAAACACAAAGTATGGCTATAAAAGATCGGTATTCAAAACAGAGCGACCTAGTTTGAACAGGTACCGAAGTCAAGTATAAGAAAAAAAAACATACATGCCCTGTATACTAACAAATCGGGGCGGCTTTTGCACATACGAAGCAAACGGTCTGACATCTCTGTCTGTAAAACTGTACACCACGCGTTTAAATGTACATTAATCCAGCAAAAATGCCATAGTATTATATATGTGTTTTGCACTAAACGCGATGAAAAATGTGGTATACCTTTTTGAGGGTGTCTAGGTTTGTATGTATGGCGATCTCCGTTCGGATTCGTTGAGGTAACATCTCTAATAAAGTCGCCTCATCTATCGCCTGTGTCCTGGAAGTAAGTGATAACAAGGACTAAATTTGGCTACAATTTATTCTAAATTAGTTTCCCGTAACATTTAGCGGCAATATGGAGCTTATTATTCGGATATGGCTTTAGCCAGATTGCCTATAAGATTTGATTTCATTCAAGGACAAGACATAAAATACAATATTCTGTCTTGCTTGTACATTTCTATAAATTATAATTTCGCTCGAAAGTTGCGGGTGGTTGGAGGGAGCTTCATGTTGCCCTGGTGCTCTCAGAGCTAAAGGGGGACAGGAAGCTGATCTGTTTGTGGCGTTTGTATTGCGTCATGTTTTTGTTTGATTCCAGTGGTGTCGGGGGTGGCTTCCTTCACCCATTGGGCTGGCACGTCGTCATATAAGCGAAATACCCTTGAGTTCCACGTTAAACTCCAATCAAACAAACAAACAAGCAAGCTATAATGCATAAAATCAAGTTTTGCTTCACAAAAATTGCTTGTTAATTCCAATCGATGATAATGGAATATCATAAATTGTAAGCTGAAAATCATAATCGTCACAGCCATGTTATACAAAAACAGCATCAATAGAGTACGGCAAAAAATATAATAAAAATAGTAGTGTACTTTCATGCACTAATGGACCATAAATCTATAACGAAATTTCGAAGGTTTACAATAAAGAAAACAAATGATGTCCGAAAATTTCGCTAAGCTGAAACATTAATGAGTGTCAACTGGTCCCAGCATCTCTTACAGGAGGAGACAGTTTTATTTAATTGGGGTCTAACGTCGTTTGTAGGGGTATTTCACTTATATGATGACAGATTGTCCACTTAACGCTGCCCCTCGCCTTATTACAGTGGAAAACCGAGAGGAGCCTCGTAAAATCCATCCCAACGAATGCCGAAGCCACAACATATGACTAACTCATATACCCGATGGTCCAATGACGGACTCGATTCCGTGAACGGTAAATCGAAGGATCAGTAGGCGCACACGCAACTACTAAGCCACGGTCCATAGGTGATAGAAATGCGTATTTTATTAGCAGGGCAGAATGGTGAATACGGTAAATTACATAGGTGTACTTAATGGATTGGGGTTACTGATGTCAAACCGGAAATAGAAACCATTTACATAACACTGCTTTACCAAACTCAAAGCTTTAGTACAGATTTTCTTTATCACACGAATACCAACATTTAATCTATACACAGTTGTTGATTCTTTTAACTGAAGAAAAGGAGTTCGGCTATTGTAGATATTGATAGTATACACGCCGGAAAGATGACAAGGAGTAGATATGCAGACACTCACCTGGTCCAGGAATAGTGCGCCCATCTTTTGACGCGATTTTGTAAAAAAGCGGGTACATTTCTATGATTCATGTAAAATTTAATTTGATCCATCCTGCCAACAACAACACAGACATAATATATTAAAAACGCAAAACTGTTTTAAACGGTTTTTAATTTATTTAATTCATATCTTAAAAGTTATACATGAACTAAGAATGTGTACCAATAAGTTAAACGACTCAAATAACATGTAAGACTCAAACAATGTTTATTTATTTGCTGAGAGTAAACTCGTTCACGTTGGAAATTTTGGTAGAATCTACACACTTGAATCCTACTCGTTCAAGCTGTTCACATACTCGTACAAGCTGTTCACATACTCATACATGCTGTTCACATACTAGAGTTAAAAAAAAACAAAAACGAATATGTTTTCAGGGTGTTCGTGTATGTATGTGCATTTTCCGGGGCATATGAGTGTTTTCAGCGTAGGCTATACGAGTTTACGCCAAGTGTGTTTATTGCATGTATGGAATTGTTTCAAGTGTATACGCGCAGATTTCTCGTGTGCATATATGAGTATATATTTCGAGTTAGTTTCCAGCATGTATGACCATATTTATAGCATTTATGATAAAGGGTATACGCGTGTCTCCACTCCCCAGCTTGTATGAGTAGGTTTCTATCGTATGCGAGTATGTTAACAGTGACAACGAGTATACTTTCAGCATGTACAAATATGTTTCCAAAGTGTATGAGTATTTCAACAGCCCCAACGACTGCGCTTTCGCTATGAGCGAATATGTGAGATTTTACAGCTTTGACGTTGATGTTGATTTACTGTGTAATACATTAAGACCTACCTCGCTAAGTAGTCCTGTCTGGCAGCATTCATGTTACTGATGACGTCCCCAACATTTCCCACTACAGCGGCAAAAACGAATACCCCGATGAGAAAAGTGATGCCAGTGAAAATGTATTCCTAATGGTAACAGATATTGAATAAATTTATAAATAGGTTCTAAAGATAAAGGCAACGTGTCACATTTCTGAATTATGCTCAAGGTTCGACTGATTGGCCTGAGAATAGATCAGGTAGTTCCAAACGCAATGTTTGGTACAATGATGTTTTGTTTTACATCTATGGTGAAATAAAAATCAATCAATCAATCAATATTCAGTTAAAAGTTCAATCGGCTGAATCTCGCGATATTCTCCTCATTGTAGTGTATCACTACGCATCAAAGTAGTGCTTTTTGTTCACCGGAAGCCTTTTTACCAGAGTTAATTTACACAGGATTCCCAAACATTTAAATTAACAAAGCGATTTTCATATGGGTTTAGATAAGCAGATTTAGTTATAAGGCGTACAGTTTGCTCTGAACTCACAAGCCATGAAAACTGTGATATCTCGACATAACGCTGACGATGTTTACCAACAGGTTTAAAATACGTATAGCATAACGGTAATGACGTAACTTCAAACTGACGTGCGCACTACTTTTGAGGACTTCAGAATGTTTAAAGTGCACTTGTTTAAAATTTAACGTATTGAAAAACATATAGATATTAAAATTAAAAGTTGAGTCGCCCAGATTTTGAAAGATAGGTCTTAAGTATAAACCGCTTATTTTAGATTCCTTTTAAAGATGGGCTAGTCTTGCAAACCATTAATTTTATTGAAAGTCTTTCCTTCGTATTGTTTCTAGTGTTCATCAAGCTTCACAAGTCTTTTCAATTGAGCATATGTGACCATAAATATGTCTTCAACACAAACAATTTCTGGAAAAAGATATTTAAAAAAATTCAATGGAACTACTTTTGAAGTGCATTTGAATATAAATCTACATTTATATTTCAGATGGCAAGGCGCTTACAATTTATTCTCCAGGTATATAAATGTGATCTGTTTAACTTACAGTGTCTGTTTGCGGAGGAGGCCTCTCTCCTATAGTTGTCAGCGTCATCATAGACCAATAAACACATAGCGTGTATTTCCTATAACACAGAGTATTCCCTTTATCATTATTAAAAAGTATCATGCTCATGTTTGTATATAGTATGTGATTTTTGTAGTTAAACAAGGTTTCCTGAAGACCAAATTACCACCACAGGTGTTTTACTGAGTGTCTTGTGTTTTTAAAAATTTATTTGAACGAATACAATGCGGAGAAACATTTACGAACATTGTTAAATACGGTATACATGTATGTTATACATTACCTAAATAGTCGCTGACTATCTGTTGTATTCGGGTACACCCACTCGTTCGTACCCAAGCCTTCATGCTGTTACATAATTAGACAATCATATTTTTAAAGAGATGATGATAGTTCTTGGAAATAGAATATGTAAATAACGAAATAAGAAAATATGTTAAAACAAGATCTTAGACAAATAATATGCCTAGTGAGGGATAGTGGTCTCATATACAGTTAAGCATCAAACTATCTTAAAGATGGTCCGCATGGACATTAGCTAGCGATTGATTTACGACAATGCTACTTTAAATTTCGGGGTTTATATGTTTTTTATTTATATACAGGTATTCAAACTTATTTATAAAAGAACATCTACTAACATTAGACACTAGAGGCCACAAAGTTGCAGTATTTAACACAATGAAAATGACATTTAAAATAACACCAGAGGACTTGAATGATTGTCTTAAAAAACACTGAAAACAATTTAACCAGATATGATAACAAGCGTTCATTTTAATTTCAGATTATTTTTTCGTTAAACGGAACAAAATTAGGCGAATACGAACCTCTGATAAGATATAATAGAAGCATCCAATCCAATGAATGACTATCCACAAATAAAGAGAGAGTTTGAAAGCGCGGACCAAATTAGGGTTGCTCGTCCGACTGGAAGTTGAGAGATACAATGTCAAATAACATGATGTAAACTTGCAAATATCAATACAAAGCTAAGTCCTTCCGCTGCAGGTTGTTTACACGGTTAATGTAATAAAATTTATTATACTTCAATGATATTTAACACTGTAATTAAATGAATCGATAACCAACATTAACTCCTACTTAGATGAAATTTGACTGACAGTGTCATGAAGTTTCCAACCGCAGTGCAGTTATAACTTTCTACTGATAAGGTTGTAATTTTCTTCAAAAAAATATTGTAACAGCTTTTGACGAAAGATGCTGTGATAATTATTTTACTACACTATTATTTGTTTCCACATTATCGGTTTATTTTGCCATATTTTACATTCTTAAGACAGTATCGGACATCATGCATAGGTCATATACAATCCGATTAAAATCAGATCTACAAACTTTGTTGGAAACCATTTGACGGGCCTTTGCGTCAGATCATAATGCGACAAAAAATATTGTGAGCTCTTTAGGTCAGATTTTAATCAGATTGAGCTCCTAAATATTTACTTAACCTAAAATAAAACAAAGCGGGATTATAAGGATAAGATCAGGAGGTGAGCACAAAGGCGTACTTTCAAAGAACAGGCAAAGCTGGATTTTAAAGACATTTCCAGGAGATGTATATACATAACAGCGTACCTACATTATCAAAGAACAGACCAAGCGAGATTATTAAAACATGTTCAGGATATGTGCATGAAGCCTACTTTCATTATCAAAGAACAAACAAAAGGGGATTTTAAGCACATGTTCAGGAGATGTGCACAATAGAGAACTTTCGTTATCAAAGAACAGACAAAGCGAGATTATAAAAACAAGTTCAAGAGATGTACAAAATAGCGTACTTTTATTATTAAAGAACAGATAAAGCCAGATTTTAAAGACATATTCAGGAGATGTGCATAATAGCCACTTTCATTATTTAAAGAACTGACAAAGCAAGATTTTAAGCTTAAGTTCATGCAGGAGATGTGCATATTAAAGTAGCCATGCCAGGCCAGCAGGCATTATTTTCGCGATATTACCCACGGATCAGCAAATTAAAAAAATCTCCACATAGAAGGTAGAATCGATTCTATTCTAGAATGGACCTTGGGTATAGTCATACATATTTGTTGTGATCGGGAATGTCTAAACGAATTCAGTCCGTTTTGGAGAACAGGTTTTTAAAAATGGTGACAAATATGTATGATCGAACATGAGAGGGGACACAGTGGTCATTACAGGTCCACCCACAAACCTTCTTATTTTTGGTCCAAAGACAACTCTATTTACATACACACATTTGTTTATTTATTAACAGTATGGAAGTTCGCTATCGGTAACAGCCTAAACAAGTTCTATAGACAGGTACAAGTTTAATCTCTAATTATCTTGCTATTTAATTACCTGCCAGTTGTACACTAGCTGTGACCTATTTGGAATCACTAATCTATTTCAAATACAGTTATTGCAGCATATTAATTAAGAAAGTATTTGGTCAGGATGTCTAGTCATAATATCATACTTATTATTTCACAAGTTCAAGAGAAGTGTGCAAAAGCGTACTTTCCTAAGAAAAAGACAGACCAAGCAGGACTATAAAGACAAGTTCAGGAGATGTGTACAATAGGTAGTTTCATAAACAAAAGACACACCAAGCGGGATAATAACAACTTTCCTCTCACCTATCGGTAATCTCGAAAAATTTCGGAACCATGTGATATTTCAAGAGACGATGAATTCTAGTTAATGGACTGTGAACGTAATCTGTTTGAAAAAAAATTAAGAGAAAACCAAATTGAATTGTTAAAATGTGGAGCATCTGGCCACCGACTATGAGGGTAGATCTATGGTTATAATGTTTTAACTAACCACTGGAAAAACATTTATTTTACAACAAAGTAAAATGTTACAGTGGGATGGTTGTGTCGCAATTAATGTTGGAACAAATCACCCTCATATAAAATCAGTAGATCTTTAATGAAGAATATTCATAACAGAAACATCATACATCCTTAAATTGCCAGATGGTGACATGTCTTGGCGAGTCAAAATTACCGACTCGGAAATACCAACAGAAAAGTCCGAATTAGACAAAAGTTGCTAAAAAACAAGTATTCAATAGTTTGGAAGAATAGTTAACAGATAAAAAATATATTGAGGGATTTTAAATAATTGTTCCGATAGCAAAACTGCAGTGTTGGGCAAATAAATCCGAAAGTCGTTAAATACTTACATGAACTAATATCACCAAAGCCTAACAACATAGTAAACCCTGAAATTAAAAAAGACTCAACATTGATTAAAATATATTTAATATAATTCAATACATCTTTGGTACAATCCATTACTACAAACATGATAAACTATAGGTTTTGTTTTTTGTCGATTATTTGTTTGGTTTCCTGCAGATGACTAAATGCATCATACTTGCTTTTTTTTAACAGGACCCTGTATGAGAACAGTGGTAACACTTCAACATGGTCATTAACGTATACATTCATTTCGAAAAATATATAAATAATAAATTAGTAATCTTATTTATTTTATGTGACAATAACTTACTAGAAATAAGAACGGCAGCACTTCCTAATGGTAACAGCGATAAAATTGCAAGTTTAAAATCCTTCTTTCTCTGATAATTTTCTTGAAGCCTTTCTGGTTCTAAAACCTGGAAAACAAAACCACGTATTTATAAACAACTCCTCTTAAAATATCAATTTGTCAAATCATTTATTCAGCAGCACAGATTTACAAAAGAAGAAAACATAAAACTAAATTCTCAAGTGGCCGGTTCTTGACAGCTTATAACTCATTCGTAAGTCCATCAGAGAACAAAAAATATTAAACCTAACTAGAAAATCATTTGACTTTTCTATCAAACCTTTGGGAATTACATGTTACATGCAGTTCTCTTTTATATGCCTTGTCTTCCTTTGAAACGCAAAAGACCGCTTTCAAGTCAAGCTTTTTGATGTATCCGAGAAACACATTTCCTCAAGGGAGACTAAAAGAAAGTCATCACAAACATGTCAAGCCCTTTTAACCCATGTGTAATAGTTTCACACAGTTCAACCAAGACACTTTCCTCGAGAACAGTTACCAGTATTAACTAGATAGTTCGAATATGCGTGTGACATGTTATTGAATGAAATAACGATTTCAATTTGAAAAACACAAATATTTTTTGTTAGTATTAATTATTATTGATTACATTAAATTCTGGTTAATAATAATAAATTTATATCGATTAAATTCATTAATGTTAACCATAAAAATGTTAAGATTAAGTATATTAAATATATACTTATTATTTTAAATTGACTTTGTGGGCGGTTGGAAGAAAGCTTCCTGTTGCCCTGCTGCCCTCAGAGGGGGTGGGGCGGGGGTAGGGGGGGGGGAGTGATCTATAGGTTACTGTATTGCGTCATGTAGATGTTCTGTTTTGTCTTTGCTTATTGACAATGACGGTGGTTTTAATGTCTTATTGGGATGGAACAGCGTTATGTGAGTAAAATAACCTCAATATCTTGCTGGACCCCATGGTCTATTTTCAGAACACCCTACGTATTTAGTCTCTCATGCAGAAGAATATAAATCTAACCCAACTTGGAAAATCTGATAAAAATGTCAGATAAAACATTAAGAAAACGTTTTAAAAAATCAAGGAGGAACTTTAAAATATGATCGTTTATTAGATCGCATTGGGTTCGTTACAATAGTATAAATTTGAAATTTGTAACATAAATAGTTTTCTAGAAATACGCCTCAAAATATTAATGTTTTGTGACTTGAATATATGATCATGGGAAAACTAAATTATAGGCTCCAATGTAACTGTTTGTAATTGGAATTTCGAATTATTTTTTTTCACCATGCAAGAGTTTTGCCACTTGAATATATGACCATGAGTAAAACTAAATTATAGGCCTCAAAGTAATTGTTTGTAATAAGAATTTAAATTTATTTTTTTCACCATGCAAGATATAGTTTGAAGACTTAACTTTTTATCTAAGCGATTACAAAATTGTTCATTGTTATTGTTACAATAGGTGACCCCCATTACCACAACAATGCTTCATTACCATTTGAAACAATAAAAAATAGCCACTAACATTTAGACCCATATACTACTATAATAGTATTTAATTTAATGACATTAAAGTTTACCAGTTGATAACATATTTGCTTAAAATACAGAATACTTACTAGTATACCCTCCTCTAAGAAACCAGTCCGTAAATGAATCGCAAGGTCAACCAGGTAGATGACATCACTCAGATAGTCTAGAACCGTGAACAGGGATTGGTAGGAATTCTGAAAAGGTAAACACCCAAATAATATTGTTTGGCATCTTATAGTAAAAATTTCAGGCATTTAATTTTGCTTTACATTAGCCAATGAGACCAGGAATTTAGTGCATACTGCTGAACTTGACGTCATTGTACGTCATTTAGTTTCTACATGATTATCTCTGATTTATCAAGGTGATACCACAAAGATGGTAAGCTAGTCTAGATTTAATTCTAAAAGTATTGGCTAAAATACAATTTTGTTACATGTTGTATTATATTTATATGTACTAACCCCGTCTCGAAGTTCCATAAAGGCTAGTCGTAAGATAATAATAGCACAGTTGTACATCGTAGCTGCAGCAATGATAGCCTGGAAATAAAACCAAACTATGATTAGTATCTTGGTGAATATAACTATAAGTTTATTGCCAACTATAGCGGTGCTATAGCTTTATAATCACGCAAACGAAAATAAAGTTTGGTTGTCCAAAAACTATCGCAACAAGCGTTGGAAAGTGAGCTTAGTAAAAAAATTAATAATGTTTACCGGATAAAAACAACCCTCAAATTTAACACCATCCACTTTGAATATCTCAACCTTCATATATTTTTAACGATTTTTTTTGGAATTTGACCTAAAGTGAGCCAGTATTTTCGTAATTTTTGGATAACACTTTGTTAGTTTGAACAGATTCTAGTTCAGAAAATTTTGCATATTGAAATCCGTCCGGGAATCGAACCAACGACCCTCAGAAGTAGGCACCTGTAGAAGGCAGGGTGGCTGAGTGGTCTAGGTGGCTGGCATTTACTGCTGACGGTTCTTTGCCTAACTCTGAGGGTCGTGGGTTTGATTCTCGGACAGGTTTCAACCTGCAAAATTTTCTGAAATCGAATCTTTTCAAACTAAGAAAGTGTTATCCCAAAGTAACCCAGATACTGTTAATCTTCATTTTCTAAAAAAAAACACAATAGATTTTCTAAATATACAAATATAATATCTGAGAAATACAATTTTGCTTGGCACCAGCGAGATTCGAACTAATAGATCTAACTGACTGAATTACAAAGGCTTGAGGCACAGGATTTCATCCAAGCAACAGGAACAGAAGCATTCTAAATTTGCCTAGTATTGTTATTATCCTGACAAGTTATACAGTATACATACACTCCAAAAAATCATGGTTCTTTGAGGGTTCTTAAAAAAAGAAGAGGATGGTTCTATACGAGAGCTTTACCACAATAACATTTCTTCGATATAAGAAAAAAGGGAGAAATACTTGGAACAGTTACAGTGAGGGTTCCATATAGAACCATAAAGGGCTGCACCATTAAAGGCATTGTGCAGGTAAGTAAAAGTTTATTTTCCAACGTTCATAAATATTCAGCCCTCTGGTTAAGGGCAGTTTGCTTGAAGAGTAGCAATGCTGTCTGTTCTGAGTAATGGAGGAATATTAACTTTCCAATATTATTGGTGCGCTTCACATCTTTGTTGTGCTAGTATCAATAATTGTCGGAATACATTACCGTCATATAAGCGGATTACCCTTAAGCACAGCGTAAAAACCCCATCAATTAATCATAAATTTATATAAGGTAATGTACAACATTAAATATGATAGTTCAATTTAATTCTGGACAGAGCAATATCATATTTACGAAATATTTTTAAAAAAATGTTAATTTCATCATTTGTTTTATTTTAAAATTTCCAGATTTATTCAATGACTTTTTCAAAGCGGAAGTGACTTACCAGCCAATAATAATAAGGTTGCCCATGCGGGTCGACCACAGCATGTCTCAGTTGATACTCCCAACTCGTGATGAACTAGATAACGAAAGAAACATACAAAATTATGTCTGAATCGACAGGACAGAAACGACAAGAACATTCTATGGATATTAAATACTTCATTTATTGCATACATTCCATACCCCGTTTGGAATTCTTACTACACTTGTATAGATTTATCTTGACTTTCTCTTTTATTTATTTTTTGCACACTAACCTTACTTACCTTTTTAAAACTATTAGCGTGTCCATTCAAAAAAGGGCTATAGAGACAATGTGATAATGGCTTGCTGTTAAAATGCACAAAAAACATAAGGGTTGGGAAGTAACACGAATCAATAACTACAGGACATAAACATGCAACTGCGCGGGACATGCCAATCGTATACACTTTCGCGAGAGATTTTATAATAGACGAGACTATGACAAATCTCGTAAGCCATAACAAGCAATCGCACATTTACAACCTAGTTTTAACATATAACTTTGTTACAATGACACCATATCCCTTCCACAGTTTGTTACACCCGACTCGACATCCCACCCAGCAACACCATGAGGACACCCGGTTTGACACCTATCTCTGTCATTCATAGTAAAACACACGGGCTAACGTTCCATCAAGACCCAATGTGAAGACGTCTGGGCCGAGCTACAATTCAGTCCCATACGTTCGACTGGACACCCCACCCAGTCACAATATAATGACTGGACACCCCACCCAGTC
>JARFOD010121547.1:0-14479 GCA_031763545.1 Mopalia muscosa | reverse complement strand
AATATAAAGAAAACAACAAAGGAGACAGATTCTCCCCTTGTCGTACGCCTTTCTCACACAAAAAGATATGCGATATTCCATTATTGTATCGTACTCGGGATTTTATCGAGTAATACATGTTGTATAAAAGTTTAAGGCATTTCGAGTTTACGTTATATGACAATAATTATTTCCATAACCCCACCCTGCAAACATTGTCAAATGCTTGCGAAAAATTTATAAAAGCACAGTATTTTTTTAATTTCGTTTAAGGATATCGTTTAGACTATTTAGGACAAATATAATACTAGCTGTAGTGTGAAAGAATCATTTCTGGGTGGCCATGAAATAGACCAACTTTTGATACAAAAATATGAGATTAAACTCCACAAAAGTGGGCTAATCTGCATGGTTAGGAAGATAATGGTTTTTACAGACGGTCACGGAACAAATTGTTGATATCATAAAAGTTAAATAAACTTAATACCCGACCAATAATTCTTGTCTCCAAACATATGGTTGAGCGATCTTCATTGGCTTATATAGTTTGTCACGCAAATTTTTAATCCATTCCTGATGTCGCCTTACACGAATGCGTGACAAAAATATTAGAAATGACAGACATCTTGGTAAACCTATCATTGGGATCCGAGTGGATCGTCAATTCGGTTTTATGTGGGTGTCCTTATTTGGTCTGTTTGCAGAATACTTTGGGTTCTTACAGTTGTAAATTGGTATTGTTTGTTATCACCAGCGTCCAGGGTGCGCGATTGCCTTTACTCAATCACCGTCACGTCCTAATGTAGGTGCAATAACCTTAAGTGCAGCAATCAAGTCATTGCTGAATTGTAAGGCAGAATAAGTTGCAATTATAATATGAATATTGTGAGCGTAATTTCGCGTACGATGAAATAAGATGAAAGTATATGACCTATACAAAGATGAATGAGGAACCTGATACTTTAGCGACAAACACGTTATTACGTATGTTTACGACGTATGTCGTATATTGATTTTTCCCAATGTATCAGAGTCCTATATCCATTACATATACGTGTCAAAGTGATATCACCAAAGAAAGGGTGATTTTTGATGGGCGTCCGACTATTTAGGTGTTACGTCCTATATCAGATATGGAAGTAGCAGTTCATTAATTTGAGCCTTTTCAACTCATATTAATTACCCTTCTGTACTCGGTCATAGTGGGACACATAACACCGTGTCCGTGATTCATATCTTTACCTGTAACGTTTTGATAATTACCTTTTTGTATGGGCCTGTGTTTGTTCACGATAAATGCTATGTATAATTTGTGGATTGACAGCTTTCTTTGAATCATTTTAAAAACAATTTTAAATTAAAAAAAGAGCAAAAAACAGCAAGATTTAAAACGAAAATATGTTAGCTTTATAGAATGGACTTTTCGTATTCTGTAAACTAGTTAATCTTCTTTAATTGCATTATCTGCTTCTAAATGTTTCTGGACACAGTAAGAAGAGCAATCTCTGGTCTGTGCCGTTTGGGAAAATTTGCTATTCTGAGTGAATTTTAAATTTAAAGGTGGCTGAATGAGTGGATAAGGACCTTTAGCTCGTTGGGCTCACACACACTTTAGAAAAAAAATTGGTTCTAGTTTTATTGCTGTTAAAATCCATATCGTATACAGTTACTAATCGATTTCAGTTAGGTGAAACAATTAACGGCAGGTCTGTATAAAGTTTCACGAAATAAGAGATTTTATAGTGTAAGATTTTTTTTCTCCGGATTTTAATTGCTGTTGAGGCGTTCCTCTGTAGGCGGAAATTCCCTTTCTATTCACCATTGATGTTTTAACTTAGTTAACACCTCACCCAATCAAAAGCATCAACCGTCACGAGGTCGTGTGTGGCGAAAAACTACTGTAGTTGTCATGACAACACGAAAAGCGTCACCTGGATTTGTTCCAAGCCTCGAACACATGTTAACTGGTTAGAGTTTATGGTAACATCAAAGCCTCACGAAAAAGCCTTGTTTGAGTGTAGTTCAAAAGAAGCACGTGAATCTATGCTCAACCTTCTGTCACCTTGTTCAATCTTGTTAAGATCTGGTAGTGTTACCATTAAAACTATTGACGCCCCCTAGCGGCCTTGCACGAATCCCTCAGACTGATTGTCGGTTTAATCTAACACTTCTTTAGAAGTGCTCACAGGAATACTGCTTTAAACATATTAACATTACAATGGTACTGAGCCATCCAAGCCTTTAACATCAACATGAATGACAGATTGTATTGGCTCTGGGAGATCTAGGTTTCAAAAAGCGTATGTCCTGGCATAGACAGATCATTCAGTATTAATGTGTGTAATATATAGTCTTGAAACCCAGGTCATACACACCCTTTGTAACTGACATATTCTACAAGTTTTTAAAAAAGATTTGCACCAACAAGCGTAAACCAACTGTTTTCATATTGATAAATACAACTAACAAAAGTCCATCTCTGAAAGTCCATATAATATATATTTAGCCGTATAATATATTAGGCCATTTGATAAATTACGTTTGCGAAATCCAATTCTTAAAGCGATATTACCTTGCCTTGAAGATAATTATCAGGGCAAGGCAATGTCTTTTGCTGGTTGGCTTTGTGGTAATCTTAGAAAGTTTGGGGGAACGGGCCCCTTATCAATATGAATGCAAAAGTATAAATGAGAACCTTTGATCGCTATAGAAATTTTAAACATATATTCCTGTTTTGGGAAATGATATTTTTTGATATACCATGGTTTTGAATTATTTGCTTCATTAATAAATTAATGACCTGACCAAAAATTACATTTTCACTTGACATTGTTTGTACTTTTGACAATCTGGGGGGTCTCTTCGCGATATCTCAATAACTCTCTAACATAACGAAAGTTCTCTTAACTAAACCAATATATAAATTACCACATTAAATTCTAAAAGCCAAAGCGATCCTCTTAGCCCGTAACTTCGTTTGTAAACGCTCTGAGATAATTTATATGTCCAATAAACCACATATTTCACGAATAAGAACTTCTCTCAGGAAGAACGACCATGGGTAGTTATCCAATGCTGGTTTTTAAATCAACCCTAGTTATTAACATTCCAGTCGAAGAGCTTAGCCTGTAAATACCTGCTTGTTTGTTTTATTGGGGTTCAACGTCATACTTAAGGTTATTCCACTCATATGATGGCGTACTACTGTTCTAGGGGTCAGAAACCACCCTGTACTTCACTTGTTACGAAGAACGACAACATCGGACAACCGCTAGACACGTCTCAAAGACATCGCGAATAGGCCATGTGTTGTGACTTACCCACCGAGATGTACACAGAAATCAAAGTATTACACAGCTATAAAGTTCTTCGGTAAGGGATCGATATATACATTATATTTTGGAGATAATTGGAAAATATATTTTTTTATGATCACTGTGACATTCGATCTTACTTCATAAAATATATTTAATTGGATTAACCAGATTATCATACAGCTACCAACGGGAAGCCAAAAAATCACACTGATGTAAGCCTATAGTTTACAGTGTAGCCAGTAATTATACTGTTTTATTAAGATATTAATTTTGATTGTTGTGATGACTGGACATTTCCTTCTGTCATTCGTTGTGTTCGTTGCGTGATAGTGACACGCGAGTTGTACATCCCACTCGTTATGGCTGGTTAACTGGCGTATCTATAACACTGTTATTACACACATGGGTCATCGTGTGTGTGGTCTCGGGTTCGGATCAGTGATCACTTAAGATTTATTGGTTGTTACAGAAATCATTAAAGAATTAAATAACACAGGATAGGCTTCACCCATGTAAGCAATGGCGTCATAATCCACTGATCAAATTACCAGTCATGATACAGCAATTTGTTTCTTCCAGAGTATGTATTGTAAACTAAGTCATTACTTACTTAGATTGTTCTATATATGTAGCTTGTTCCCTCACGGGGAAATGAACTGAGTACCTCTAGACGTCTTGCGGTTTGTTAAGTACTGATAAATAGTACCTATAATAGTGTTCCGTATCAAATGTATAGCTATTAAACATGAAACATTAAAAGCTTGCCTACATATTGAAACGATCTGAGTAAATTTGAGAAGATGACATAAGCAAGTAGACGGCCTTATTATAT
Source organism: Mopalia muscosa (assembly GCA_031763545.1). Taxonomy (NCBI): domain Eukaryota; kingdom Metazoa; phylum Mollusca; class Polyplacophora; order Chitonida; family Mopaliidae; genus Mopalia; species Mopalia muscosa. The sequence goes on along the minus strand of JARFOD010121547.1, from coordinate 10,351 downwards.
CAGCGAACCCATAGTGTTAGGGAGGTCGATAGAGAGATTCGGGAATTTCTTTCCGTTTAATTTATATAGTTTAGTTGATATATCGCTCTTTCTGTTTAACGTGTATAAGGCTTTCAGACGTCTAAATAAACAACAACAACAACAACCCCCCTCCCCCTCCAGAAAACCAAGCACACAACGAACAAACAGATAAATAAGCAAACCTTTGTAATACCTAACTGGTACATGCATTGTTAAGCAAGTCTATGGTGAGCTTTTCAATTGTTTGTGTTCCATTGATAAACATTAGCTCGACAACCCTTAGACTGAGATTGTGAAAAAAAAAAAAAAAAAAAAAAAATTAATTGCCCGAAAAAACGAGTTTAATTATTCTTGCCCCGTATTTGTCTCTGTGCATTCTTCCTATATACCATCCATTTACAGACTCATGTGCCTGATAATAACGCGCTAACCGTGTGTTATTCATGCGCTCTTGAGAGAATGTGGCAGATCATTTGTATGGTACATAACTCCACACCTGTTTGTAATTCCCCTTTATATATACATGACCTGTACACTTACAAGTAATGTTTCAGACACTCGCTGTTTAATACACGCGTGGACACATTGATTAATTGTGAGATTAAATCTTAACAAGTCACACATAGCTAGTTACACTGAATGATTCGAGATTTGATTTTTGGCTGACTTCTCCTTCCTTCAGGCTATACGAGTCAACAGAGATTAGTACAGGTGAGGATTTGGCTGGCAAAAACAAGTCTCCCCCGTAACTATGTAGCCTTTAGCGAGATAAACATAACAACAACCCTGACAACTTTCTTAACGAGTGTTTTAATTTTGACCGGGAGCAAGCTAAGATGTCTGGCGCCAGTGGACAATGGAGCCTACCCAGGCCTGGAGACGCCCGCTACCACAGTCTTATCAACAATTATAAGCCCCCTTTGCTTCAGCACATCTTTCTCTTACTATATTCATCTTCTAAGTTAAAAACCACGTCGTCTAGACTTACTTCATCGAATCTTTGAACATTATCTAAGAGCTGTATAACTTAATTTGTCAAACTTATTTGGCAATTAAAAAACAATAAATGTCAAACCTTTGGCGGATTTGGTTATCTTTTTCATCTGAAAAGTGTCATCAGTGTACCTCACGACGTAAAATAATAATTACCATGTGAAAATATAGATCCACGGCAGGAATTTAATGTCCAAATATGAAATTAAACATCTGTAATTAGGTACAAATGCCATTCCCAGTAATAAGTGCCTTACTGAAAACATGTAATATGAAATATACACATCTTACGGATCTCTCATCGGTTGTCATCAGGACCATTACACCAAGCTAGTCATCAGTTGACAGTAAGGCCATTACACCAAGCCAGTCATCAGTTGACGGTAGGGTCATTACACCAAGCCAGTCAGCAGTTGACAGTAGGGTCATTACACCAAGCCAGTCATCAGTTGACAGTAGGGTTATTACTCCAAGCTAGTCATCAGTTGACAGTAGGGTCATTACACCAAGCTAGTCATCAGTTGACAGTAGGGTCATTACACCAAGCTAGTCATCAGTTGACAGTAGGGTCATTACACCAATCCAGTCATCAGTTGACAGTAGGGTCATTACACCAATCCAGTCATCAGTTGACAGTAGGGTCATTACACCAAGCCAGTCATCAGTTGACAGTAGGGTCATTACACCAAGCTAGTCATCAGTTGACAGTAGGGTCATTACACCAAGCCAGTCATCAGTTGACAGTAGGGGTATTGTACCAAGCCAGTCATCAGTTGACAGTAGGGGTATTGCACCAAGCCAGTCATCAGTTGACAGTAGGGGTATTGCACCAAGCCAGTCATCAGTTGACAGTAGGGATATTGCACCAAGCCAGTCATCAGTTGACAGTAGAGTCATTACGCCAAGCCAGTCATCAGTTGACAGTAGGGTCATTACACCAAGCCAGTCATCAGTTGACAGTAGGGGTATTGCACCAAGCTATTCATCAGTTGACAGTAGGGCCATTACACCAAGCTAGTCTTCAGTTGACAGTAGGGTCTTTACACGAATTTAGTCATCAGTTGACAGTAGGGCCATTATACCAAGCCAGTCATCACTTGACGGTAGGGTCATTACACCACGCCAGTCATCAGTTGACGGTAGGGTCATTACACCAAGCCAGTCATCAGTTGACAGTAGGGCTATTATACCAAACCAGTCATCAGTTGACAGTAGGGCCATTACACTAAGCTAGTCATCGGTTGACAGTAGGGCCATTACACCAAACCAGCGATCAGTTGACAGCGGGGCCATTACACCAAGACAGTCATCAGTTGACAGTAGGGCCATTACACCAAGCCAGTCATCAGTTGACAGTAGGGCCATTACACCAAGCCAGTCATCAGTTGACAGTAGGGGTATTGCTCCAAGCCAGTCATCAGTTGACAGTAGGGTCATTACACCAAACCAGCCATCAGTTGACAGTAGGGTCATTACGCCAAACCAGTCATCAGCTGACAGTAGGGTCATTACACCAAGCCAGTCATCGGTTGACAGTAGGGCCATTACACCAAACCACCCATCAGTTGACAGTAGGGCCATTCCACCAAGCCATTTATCGGTTGACAGAAGGGCCATTACACCAAACCAGCAATCAGTTGACAGTAGGTTCATTACACCAAGCCAGTCATCAGTTGACAGTAGGCCCATAACACCAAGCCAGTCATCGGTTGACAGTAGGGCCATTACACCAAGCCAGTCATCAGTTGACAGTAGGGTCATTACACCAAGCCAGCCATCAGTTGACAGTCGGGTCATTACACCAAGCCAGCCATCAGTTGACAGTAGGGGTATTGCACCAAGCCATTCATCAGCTGACAGTAGGGTTATTACACCAAACCAGCCATCAGTTGACAGTAGGGTTATTACACCAAGCCAGTTATCAGTTGACAGTAGGGCCATTATACCAAGCCAGTCATCGATTGACAGTAGGGCAATTACACGAAGCTAGTCATCAGTTGACAATAGGTCCATTATACCAAGCCAGTCATCAGTTGACATTAGGCCTAAAGCGCCAAACTAGCCATCAGTTGATGTTAGGGCCATTGCACCAAGCTAGTCATCAGTTGACAGTAGGTCTATATCGCCAACCTAGCCATCGGTTGATGTTAGGGCCATTGCACCAAACCAATCATCAGTTGACAGTAGGCCTATAGCACCAAACTAGTCATCAGTTGATATAAGGGCCCTTACCCCAAGCTAGTCATCAGTTGACAGTAGGACATGTTAATCTCATTCAGTTGCGAGTGACAATTTTTCGTCACCCTGTATTGGTGAATACCCTATAGTTGGATTGTAAAGTTTCCATCAATGTTTGTTAATCGCTTTGTGGTTACACTTATATATTATTGTCTGAATTGTGATATAAAAACATATTATTTGCAGAAAAACACGATCCTTTGAGCTATTTACTCTGAGTTTTAACCTCAAAGATAAATCTCTATCTAATACTCAATGCAAGACAAACGTGCTTTATTCAAAGTAATCCTATTTACCGCCAAAACCTTCCGCTTTGATTTCCTCGATGAATTGAAGCCACAAAAGAAACTAACGACGGCGAGAAAAGTTTCATTCTTATTTGATCCATTGTCTGTATAGTGGCAAACGTGACCATGTTTACATCCAATCGTATCCCGTCCATTTTCTACAGACATAAACACATATTAAAACAAATCAGGGATAGTTTGAGACCGTTTGACTACTATTACCTAGCCACAGAAGTAAATTCAAAATTTGTGAATTTCAAATAACACAGTTATATCAAAAGTATATATAAAATGAAAAACACGTAAATGCATGAACTGTTATATCCTGATGCTATATTGTTGATAAAAAAGGCTCTTAAAATGTTATGTTCAAATTGCTTCTTTCTTCTGAAGGGGTTTGTTCACATTCATTAAATCTACTTTGACATTTCTTTGGTTCTTGATGTTTGAATTCGTCATATTTAATGCTCAGTAAGCGCGAGTTGAACATCGATTATTTATAATATGAAATGAAACAGTCCGACTGTTTGGGGTAGTTATTTTGTGACAAACATCATTGAAATAGAATTCTTACCTAGCCTTTTATGATAAAACGTCAGCCTCGGTTTGCTTTCACGTGACTATGTTGGTGTTTGTTGTACAAGAGAACGCTTTCACGTGACGGGGTGGGTGTTCATTGTACAAGAGAACGCTTTTATGCGACGCCGGGGGCGGTGTCTGTGGTACAAGTGAACGCTTTCATATGACAGGGGTCGGTGTCTGTGGTACAAGTGAAAGCTTTCAGGTGGCGTGGTCGATGTTTGTGGTACAAGTAAACGCTTTCAGGTGACGGGGTCGGTGTCTGTGGTACAAGTGAACGCTTTCAGGTGACGGTCGACGGTGTCTGTGGTACAAGTGAACGCTTTCAGGTGGCGTGGTCGATGTTTGTGGTAAAAGTAAACGCTTTCAGGTGGCGTGGTCGATGTTTGTGGTACAAGAAAACGCTTTCAGGTGACGGGGTCGGTGTCTGTGGTACAAGAAAACGCTTTCAGATGGCAAGGTCGGTCGACGGTGTCTGTGGTACAAGTGAACGCTTTCAGGAGACCAGGCCGATGTTTGTGGTACAAGAAAACGCTTTCAGGTGACACGGTCGGTATTTGTGGCACAAGAAAGCGATTTCAGGTGACAAGGTCGGTCGACGGTGTCTGTTGTACAAGACAACACTTTCATGTGAACGAAGGGCAGACCACTTTGACGGAGAGCCAAACGCATGTTACCTCATAAACTACAGGGACAACATAGTTATTGTTGCGCGACAAGGACAGAAATAATGCGACGTAATATCTGCTTAATGCCGCTTGTAACAATTTTACAGGAGGTATAAAACAAGTAAGTATCAAGGAGTATTGGAAGTTATTTTTGTATTGTATAGAATGAAGTTCAATGAATTCAGGAGATATTTATTTTCATGAGTTATATACCAGTAGTCTACAGTAGATACCTCGCTGCACTTATATGACTGGGGTGGTAATATTCTAAAACAGAGTTAATGACGGTCACATCACACTGGGCACAGCATGGCGTGACCAAAACAGTCTTCAAATATTCAGAAATGAAAATTGATGGCTAGCTGTCGTGTTCTGACAATGTTGCTCCAGTCATCCCGACTACAGCAGACAACCACAGGCAGACGTATTATCAGGGTCTCTGTCCAGAATCTTGTAAACTATTAGTCGTCTATGTAATCCTCAATTAATGTGACCAGACCGGTAAATAATTCAACTCATTGTCTTTATTCTCATGACAAAAACCACATGGTCGCTAATATCTATCACTCTATGAATACCATGTTCATTTGATATTCATGGCTTCTTTACCGAAACTTAGGTAATGTATCAAGCTTCGCACACAGTATATGATCACTATTTTACGGTTTACAAATGTTAACAAACTTAAACTCGGTTTAAACTGTTACGACATACAGTTATAGTTCAGTCATACTGGAATAACCGTTCCAATTCCGGGCGCTTGGCTTTGGCAGAACAATATTTAACCATCAGAGCGGAGCACTTGTTATTGTTTAAACAAATCAACCAATCAAATTAATCATATAAGCTCTTGATAGACAGTCAGTGACACGTTTCTAAGTTGATTTTAATCTCAAGTTGTGGTGGGTAACATGTTTAGATCACTACGGTTACATCGCTGTTCAGTTTTTATTTTTGAGCATTTTTCGTAACTCGTGTTGACTTGTCGGGAACACTCACAGGCGAGTCTCTGTCATCAGGAAAGATCGAGTGAACAACTTTCTCATATATGTCAACTCAAATGTATATTATGTCAACGCAGTTTACACACACTCTCTTCTTGTTTTCCTAAAATAAATCAACCATCTCGACACAGCCACCAACGATGATTTCTCGCTACTTGTGTGACCTCGTGGGTATCCACTTCCGTACCGAGTTACCCTATAAATTCACAGTTTTCTACCAGTATGGAATATATCAGTGGTTGGGGGTGTTTTCAAAGTATTATACGTTATACGATACATTCATAATGTCATGTATATCAGAAATAAGAGGCATTTATTTCTTTTTTTTACTCCTCAAAATTCAATGTTACCGTATTGCGAAAATGGACGCTGAGAGCTTCAATGTGCTGACTGTTAATGTTAATAGGTCGGTAATGTAACAACACAAACCACGCAAAGTAACAATTAACCCCTCACTCCATCGAAATGACATAGGTGTAAACTTTCAGAAAATGTCAATGCCAAAATCCCTTACTAATGAAGGCAATGCATAAAATAACGTCCATGTTGATCCATGTGAACAATTGCTATCAGTATTTTCGTTTTTTGGGGATGACAATTTCTTAGTTTGAACATATTCTAGTTCAGAAAATTGTACAGATTGAAACCCGTCCGGGAATCGAACCCACGACCGTATGAGTATGAGCACCGAATGGCTAGCAGTAGGCCTTAATGCCGGCCACCTAGACCACTCAGCGATTCGGTGCCTGACTATAAAGGTCACGGGTTCGATTCCCGGACTGCAAATTTCTGACAAATTTTCTGAACTAGAATCCGTTCAAAGTAAGAAATAACGAAAATACTGTTAATCAATCATCACTTTCTAAAACACACACAAAATATTCAACAACTGTTATATTTTACTCTTTTAAAACGTATGCTATAGTTATTGAACATATGATACAGTCAGCGAATACTCTGGGTTAGATTTTAAGCCATCAACAGCCTTAAACAAATTTATTGGAAGTCATTGGTTTAACATTGATTGTTCCATACGCCTTAGAATAAAATTAAATTATAGATTATTTAAAAATTATGTAGTACTTCATAGATGACATGAATCGAGAGCATACCGAATTGACTCTTAAAAAATGCATAAAAGTCATAACTCATGAGTTTACTCAGAAAAAGGAATATGTGAAATTGTTGTTACTATTTTCACATAAATCTTATTATTATAATGATGCGCCTACAATTACTAGATGACTTAAAAATTATGTAGTACCTTATTAACATTTGGGCATCTATCCCGTGATAGATTTCTGACATGCATCGAGAGCATACCGAATTGTCTCGTTAAAAATGTCTAAGAGCCACAACCCATAAGTCTACTCAGAACAAGGAATATGTGAAATTGATGTTAATATTGACAAGGACATAGATCTTATAATTCTGTAAGCGCATCTATTTACCGTGATCCGATAAACAAGATAAGCCTAGAATGGCTCGGTGGGTGGTTTTGTGACAATCCGTCAATAGTGACAAATGTTTTAGACATGACTTCTGTTGTGTTCATAAAGCGGCTTATACAAACGACAAACAGATGCTGTTTAAATCAATCATTTGATTTTCTGTTCTTCATATTCGCAAACGTCGATAGGTTTGACATATCTGCTTATAATAGGATTATAGTTTGTCTAGTTCGCCAGCTATATTTGATTTGAAGTATAATGGAGGAATTTTAACATAAAGGATTATACAGTTCACTGTTCGAAGCATTCAAGTAGAAAGGCGCTGTCAAAATGGCGGGCTAGAGATGTCGTCTGCTTCATTCATTCATAAAAACGCACGTGCGAAAGACGCCACCTGCTGGTGAAAATTGCACGGGTGTTTAAGGGTAACGTCTTCATTTAGCCAATTCACCGTAATTCCGGGAAATTTGAAAAGCAAACTTCGCGAGAGAGCCGCGTCTTTTTTCAAGGGTGGTCGCATTTGATGTAAGTCTGGTAGAGCAATTTTCTGGCCGCTTTCTTCAGCCGGGCTATGTCAACAGATGTTTGTGACACGGGGGCTGAAGTTATAGCGTTAATCAAAAGCGAATGGAGAGATATTGCTAAGCGGGATGTATTACTCCTGGAGATCTGTCCTCACTCGCACCGCTTCATACCGCTTAAACAAACTCAACTCCAAAGCATAAATAGTTTGTACAACTGGCACGGTTGTAACCAAACCTCATTTACTATTTTATAATAATTTCATGTCTATATGGAGCCAAAATTACACGTATGAGATTCCAAACGTGCCACGTCATTAAGATGATGAAGTTTGATGAATTCTGTCACTCTTTAATTTGTTGAACAAACCTATACACGGTCAACTGAAATTGTACACACATTTAAAAAAAAAACCCGAATTACACACATATAACATAAATTTCAAGCATTTATAAGCGGATCTCAGAGCAAAAACCCCCCCCCCCCCCCTCAGAACTGGAATCTGTTGAAAGTAAGAAAGTGTTCTCTCAGCATAGGAAGCATACTGTTAATATTATCTTTTTACATGCCAAATTTCTTGAAATATAATTTATGAATTGTCCGTTACAACCTTTCGTATACAATCAGCCAAATTTCTTTAAATATAATTTATGAATTGTCCGTTACAACCTTTCGTATGCAAACAGCCGTATTGAACTTCTAAAGGGATGTATTCTTTATACGCTTTGATAGTTTGTTTTTAGGTACAATTGTTTCGTTCACAAAAACAGTAAATGCAACAATACCTATCAATTTCAGGTCGACGATAGGCGAGCCATCGTCTCAGGTTGTTATTTATAGGTTTGTATACAAAATATGATTGTACGAATTGAATTGATATTCCTGCAAAGCGTTCTAAAACGGTCGAAGGTATAATAACATTTTGAATCTGTCTGTTGAACTCATTTCCGGTATTTAAATTAAATGAAATAATGCATGAAAAATATGTGTTTACTGTCAATGCGCACAGCTCCCCTGGTAAGGAGAGAACAGCGTGGTGAGGTGTGGAGTTAGTGGGAGTTACACGACTATACAGACCCTATAAAATTCTTACATTCATGTATACTGATATAAGTAAAACGCAAAGACCTGTCGAACACGCTATCCTTGAGCTCTGTCAATATATTGTGTTCATTTGACGTCATGTATAGCACAAGTTGTTTTGACAAAAAATACGTAAAGGGTTGGGATTAGTTTTCCTGATATTAAATTTGGCAAAGTGGTCGGACAGAGTTTCCTGTTAGCAGACTGTCAATCAAAGGTATATCTGTTTTGAGAAAAATTCAAATGAAAACAAATCAGTGTTTTAACGACGGTAACAGCTGGGTAGCTGGAGTGGACCAGTGCCCCTCGGTGTATGAGCACTGAGAAAAGTACATTAATAGGGTTAGAACCATGCCGGAAAACTAGTGTATTTTACTCTTCACTCAATGTCTCCTTCCGCGTCTTCGTAACGGGGGTGGGGGTGGGGCGGATTGGGGCAGAAGACAGAAGAGCTTTACAAACTTTGCTGAAAAGTATTTTACTTTTTTGACGTCGCTGTACTCTTATAGCAAACATAAAATGGGAAGTATTTTTCTCGGAGGGCAAATAATGTCCCTCCAGTTCTTAGGATATACAGCAATGTTTGAAACATAGGCTACCCGTTAATAGCTAGATGACTTGGTTTGATTATAATATGTAAATAAAACAACCGAAAAATGATGGACCCAAAACAAGACAAACAAAAAACAAATGGAAATCACCTTCCATCCCCGAAAAAAATAGAGTAAAAAAAATGCATTAAAGTAAATAAACTGGAAAAAAATACAATAAGAAAAACAGGGTTGAATGTTATATCAAAAAGCCATACCGAAACTGTCCAGGTATATCTCCATGACGTTCTTTACCTGTCCCCATTCAAACTTAATCTGAGCGTAACAGGAAACCGTCTTTCAGTTAAACAAACACATGATTAAACATGCGGTAAGCTGAATCAAAAGATAAACAAACATTAAATACTAGACAAGTTACCAGACGGAATGTCCGGAGAAGTGAACGGTTCGGCCAACTGATCAGTTCGGACAAATAAACAGTCCGGACAAATACACAATCACACAACTAAACAACCACGCCTCTCCACAAACACAACTACACAGTCACACAATTACACAATCACACAACTACACAATAACACAATCACACAATCACCCAACTACACAATAGCACAATAACATAACTACACAATCACACAACTACACCATCACGCCTATCCACAAACACAATCACACAACTACACAATCACACAACTGCACAATCATACAACTGCACAATCACACCACTACACAGTCACACAATTACACAACCACACAATCACACAACTACACCATCACGCCTATCCACAAACACAATCACACAACTACACAATCACACAACTGCACAATCATACAACTGCACAATCACACCACTACACAGTCACACAATTACACAACCACACAATCACACAACTACACCATCACGCCTATCCACAAACACAATCACACAACTACACAATCACACAACTGCACAAT